>CAUYQV010118447.1:0-11552 GCA_963574575.1 Galagoides demidoff
GGCTAAGGCACCAGCCACGTACACCTAAGGTGGTGGGTTCGAATCCCCAGCCCAGGCCCGCCAAACAACAATGATGGCTGCAACCAAAAAATGGCTGGGTGTTGTGGCGGGCGCCTGTGGTCCCAGCTACTTGGGAGGCAGAGGCAGGAGACTCGCTTGACCCCAGGAGTTGGAGGTTGCTATGAGCTGTGATGCCATGGCACTTTACCCAGGGGGATAGCTTGAGGCTCCATCTCAAAAAAAAAAAAAAGCTAATGACTCTCCCCAGGACCCCCACCCCAACATCTGCCCTCAGTGTTATCTGAGGTACAGTTGGGTGCCTTGCACAGGCCTTGGTGGTTAAGCCAAGTTTCCACACTTGGGGGAGGGCAAAATGTTCTCCTCACTGCTTCCAGAGTCTGCCCTCTGAGCAAACAAGCACCCCTCATGGCTCTTCATTAGAGAAGGCTCAGGAAGGGAAAGGGGATCACCTTGGTGGGCTCAGGAAAGGGACTCTAAATGTAGGGAGTAGGAGAGTCCAAGTGAGAGCATAGATGCTCTGTTCTAAGCCTGCCTCCACAGTGTCTATACCCTCTGCAGGAAAAGGCATTCCAGGCAGAGGGTACAGTATGTGCAAAGACTGTGAGGTCAGAAAGCAGGTGGAAGGAGCTAGCAGAGGCCAGGATGGCAGGACTGTAAGGGTGAGGGGAGCATGATTAGGGGGTTAGCCTTAGAGGGCATCTGGTCTTCAACCCAGAAGCAGCAGGGCAGGGAATTGGAGGATTTTTTTTTTTTTTTGAGACAGAGCCTCAAGCTGTCACCCTGGGTAGAGTGCCATGGCATTACAGCTCACAGCAACCTCCAACTCCTGGGCTCAAGTAATTCTCCTGCCTCTGCCTCCCAAGTAGCTGGGACTGCAGGCACCCACAACGCCCAGCTATTTTTTGGTTGCAGCCGTCATTGTCATTTGGCAGGCTGGGCTGGATTCGAACCCGCCAGCTCAGGTATATGTGGCTGGAGCCTTAGCTGCTTGAGCCACAGGTGCTGAGCCAGATTGGAGGATTTTTTAATAATAGGATCTGGTTTACTCTGAAGACACTCCCCTCTGGTTGCCATTGGGACAGTTCATTGTAGGAGAACAAAAGTGGAGTTGGGTGATAGTGAGCAGCCCTGAAACTGTCCAGGCATAAGAAGGGCATGTCCAGGGAGAAGAAATATGTGTGTACCAGCTGGGAACTAGGTTGGGGTTGCTCTGCCTCCTTCCCTTTTCCACTCAGGGATGAGGACAGACCATGAGACCCAAGGAGCAGCCTGGGGTGCAAAGACCACAGCCAGGCCCTGTGTCAGGCCCGGGAAATGCAATCCCGCTGGGTCTGGGCCTAAGCAGCCCCATAGGTTATTGTCAGGGCAGCTGGTAGGCAAATGGGCACCTGGCCAATAGCAGGTGCCCTCCAGCTCAGTCATTACTGAGGGGCCTTCACATCCTTGGAGGAGAGGGTTGGACTGGGTACCCCAGCCTGCCTGGGTCTACCCTGACTCAGTTAGGAATGGGCAGCTGAGCTACAGATGGGCACTGGTTCCAGCCCTTTCCCAGAAGAGGGCACAGGAAAAACAGTAAAACTGGGTCAGTGAGGGCCAGGGGAAAGTGTTCCAGCCCTGGGGAACAGGCTGGGCTCGGCACAACATACACCATCCCACACATGCCAGCACTTACTCCTCTCTCCAAAACTTGGGCAACTCCACAAGGCTTCCAGAAGAAAGCACCCATGGACACTAAGACATCAGATTAGTGGAGGCCATGGGTGCAACACATAAAGATGGGCAGACCCAACTTTAATACTGCCCTACCACTCAGCCAAGCAACCTGGGGCCTTAGTTTCTTCATCCCCAATGCAGGGACAACCCTGCCTGGGCTCCCAGGGTCCAGAAGAGAGCCTGAGGGTGGCCTCTGAGTCACTAGGGCTAAGCTGTGTGTTGATGGGCATGCCCCAAGCCTCTTTGAGCCTCCTGTGCCCACCCGATACGTGTGAACAAGCACACTGCCCACCTCCAAGGATGTTTAAGGGACGGATTTTGGATGACACCTGGCACACTATCAGTGCTCAGGAGAATTAGCAGGTATGACTTACCACTTCCCTGGTGGTGGCATTTCCACCTTCCAACCTCAAGGTCACATGGAAGAATACCAATTCAAACTTTATTTCTTAAATATTTACCCAGCATGTGAATGCAGCCTGCTCTGGCAGGGCAAACACACATAAATTAAAGTTTCTGAGCTCAGTCCCAGCCAAAGTCCTGGCCAGTTATCTGATAGAACTTGTGGTTGAAGGGCCGGTAGAAATCCTGCAGGCGCTGGATCAGGGCCCACGGCACACGGGGATGAGGCCGGCCCTTGGATTTGCCCAAGCAGCGGGGCCGGCTGCTGCCCTGAGCCTTCTTGAGGCAAGGGAAGCCCTTGGTGGCATTGAAGTAGAAGTGCTTATCTGTGACGACTCGCTTGAGGCCCAGAAAGTCCTGTACGCGGCCAACCTCTCCAGCAGGGTCACTAACCAGGCGCTCGCCACTGACAAACAGGAAGTGAGACAGGGGGAAGTAGCGTAGCCAGTTGTCCAGGTGCTGGGCATACAAGCCAATGCGCACAGCACTCCAAGCAGTGTCCACAGGGCCCAGGCCATGACGGAAGGCCAGGGCTCGGAAGCTGGGCAGGCCTGGGGTCTTGGATAGCATCTGGGCATAGTCAGAGATGGCACGAGTCACGGGGTTGCGCACCACCACAATCAGCTTCGTGTCTGGGGACATGCCATGGATGCGGCAGGGGGCCTCTTGAGTCACAAAGTAACTTGGGGTCTTCTCCATAGTGATCTGCCCATCCAGAGTGCGTGGCATCAGGCTCCTGCAAGATAGAAGGAACCTCAGCCTGAGCGGACACAGGTGGGCAAGATAGAAGTAAGGAGCCAAAGCCTGACTGGACACAGGTGGGCATGGGAGGCTCAGAGAGGCTTAGGGCATGCCCATCAACACATAGCCCCTCCCACACAAGTCTGACCCCCCAGGACCCTTCCACCAGCAAGACCCAGGCCTCCAATGTGAACAAGCCTCCCTCTCTACCCAACCCAGCTCATTAATGTGCTGGCATGGGAGCCTGGGCCATAGGCAGTGAGGGCACCCAGTCCTGCTGGGCTGCTTGTTGCTGCTACAGTGACAGGCTGAGGTCACTAGATGCTCTTCTCTGCCATTGACCATCCTGGCTACCATCCCTACACAAGCTCTGCCTTCCCTCAGCCCATGGGCCAGCTCCCTCAGATCTTGGGAATGGCCACCCACCACAGCCATGCTTCCCGAGGCTAGACTCCACACCCTAACCCTGACACTGCTCTCTCACCTCAGACTGAGTAGCCCTGAGGCCGGTCTGCCTGGAACTGGCCACCCCGCAGGCATATGTACTATAATCCCTTGAGATCACCCTCTCAGTGGCTTAAAGCATCTCCAAATCAGGCCATCAATTATTAACAAGTGTCCAGACAAAGCAGTCATCTTTCTCTCACTCCCTCCCCTGCTTTAATCGTAGCCCTGCTAATCCTCATCATCCTAGGTCCAGATGCAGAAAGCCAAAAAGCCACCAGCAGAGCCCTGCATGTTTGAGAAAAGTTAGTGATGTGACTATGCCCAGCCAGAGGACCTTTCCCAAGCCCCTGGGCCACTGGGCACCAGGCTAACAATGAGCATTTCTGAGATGCCTCTTATCCTCACACAGGGGAGGAGGGCACTGACCCAATCCCAAGGTTCAGGGGGAGGTGGCTGCCCATAGCCCCTAGACTGCCCCAAACTTGGCAAAGCTCATCCCTGAGTGCCTGCCTGGGCAGGCCCAGGCACCCCAAGCGGTGTCCCAAGGTGGCACCTGCCAGCAGTACAGGGTAAGATTGGGCAGGGCAGGGCAGGGTGGGTCAGCTGAGCAAACAGCTCTAGGGAGGGCTGGGAACTAGGTCAATAGAGGAAGAGGTTGTGGGGACCTGCACTAGGGAGGGGATGTCTCTGCCTGGACCTGCCTCCAGTGCTGTGAGGGTGCTTCCCCCACCCCAACTGATAGTCCCAGGACTGGCCCCAGTGGGAAAGTAACCTAAGTGATCCCCAGACTCTGCTCATGGAAGGCAGGGCCTGAGCCTCCTCTTCCTGCTCAAACCCCTGAGGAAACTCACACCAGGCAGGTACAGGTACACAGACCTACGCACCGGGTGCTTGGCTTGGAGGGAGTGGTGGTGGGATGGGAGGATGTGTGGGCGGCAGGCTGCCAGGCTGCCCCAACAGCACCTATGAGCATGGCAGATTTGGGTGAGCCTCCCAACCCTCAAAACAAGACCTTGGGCAGAGCTGGTCCACAGACATCCAGGAGATAATCCTCCTTCATTTTGGTGACAGTGAGGTAGAAGTGTCCTCCAACCCACCTGCTGCCCCATTTTGTAAGCAGGCACATTGAGGCTCAGAGAGGTAGCAGGAAGTGCTGAGGGGAGATGCTGACCCCAGACCTTGGCTGCTACAGTGGCTATAGGAGCTGCAGTAACCAGCCTCCTCCTGCCCCACCTGGAAGGGAGTATCTGCTCAACTTTGCTTCCAGAGCCTTGCACCCCACACCCTGACTCCCATATCTGGGACCCCACATGGGAACAGCACCAGCCTCCTCAGGCATCAGTTCAAAGGCCTTGGGTGGTATCAGCAGGCCCAGGGCTGCAGCCTGCTGGCCCCACTGGCCTCCTTTCCCCTAGGGAGAAGTCATGACAAGGGGATTCCCCCACCCTCACTTTGCCACAGAGCCACAAAGAAAACCCAGCACTGATGCCTCACCACCTTCTCTTCTGCCCTTCCCAGGAAAGGACACCAGCCCTGGGTCCTCCTACCCTAGCTCTGGCACTTGCTGGCTCCAGGGAACCATGAGAGCCAGAACTCCAGCTCTCCCTTTTCCCAAACTGGACACTTCAGATTCTGAAGAACCTGCTCTCTACTGCCTACAAATGGCTACTTATCCCCACCATGCTTCCTCTCCAAGGAAGTCAGAATTCCAGAGAAGATGATCACAGATCCTCTATAGTAGGAGAGGGTGGGAACATGGAGGAGGACAAGGACTTTCTAGGCACAAACCAGATCTGAGATGGGAGACCTTAGAGATCAATAACTTACCTTCTCCAGGCCTCATAAGCCTATCAAAGCCCATCATGAAGGGTGGGTATTGGGCTCTGGGGGGTGGGAGAGCTGGGAGAGAGTGGGAGAGCAGAACCCCACGGGCAAACATCTGAACTGCTTCCAGGGCTCAGTGTCCGTAGCACAGTGCCAGCCGAATACACCAGAGCTGGCAGGTTTGAACCCAGCCCAGGCCTGCTAAACAACTGCAACAAAAAAATAGCTGGGCATTGTGGTAGACACCTATAGTCCCAGCTACTTGGGAGGCTGAGGCAAGAGAATCCCTTAAGCCCAAGAGTTTGAGGTTGCTGTGAGCTGTGATGCCCCAGCACTCTACTGAGGGTGACATAATGAGACTCTGTCTCAAAAATAATAATAATAAAATAAACTGCTTCCAGGACCCCTTCCCTCGCACAGAGCCCACCTCATCTGGTCTACATTTCCCACTTCCATCCAGCCCAGGGCCAACTCTCTGCCCTCACCTCTCTGATCAGGCAGGCCTGGGACCCAGCATAAAGTTATCATTCCTATCTAATGGCAGAAAGTGCCGGGAGGACTATAAGTTCTGCCATAGGAGCCCCCCCCCCCCAGGATTAAGAGGGAATAAGTCCCACAGAAGCCCCCTGTCCCCTACATATTCAGATCCCACTCCCCAGCCACTGCTCTTACAGCCCTCGGAACTAAGTGGCTTCCCCACACACACCTCTTCACCTCCTCTTGCTTTTCCAAAGTCTTTTGACCAAAGTATAGCCCCCACCTGCCCCAGGGAGGCACCCCCTCCCAGCTTGAAGCCTTGGGGTGTCTACGTGTTCCCAGCACCAGACAAACAGTGAAGGTACTCAGTGAGTGAGTAAATGGATACACAAATTCTGAGTTTGGGAGTACTTAGTAGCAACTGACAGCCCTAGATTAATGGGGTGGAGGCCAGACCCCTCCCAATCCTCTGCACCCACCCCTTCCCCCCAGAGATGGGGTCTAAAAATGAGGAAGAAGGAGTCTCTCCCAGAATGACAGTCTCCTGAACACCACCTACTCCCAGGCTGGGCATCAGTATCCCCAAGAGCCCTTCTCAGGGCTGAGAATCTGACCCCCAGTCTGGTCCTGGCCAAAGCTGCCTCTCAGGAGACCCCCATCCTGCCCAGACCCCTCCCCCAGTTCCTAAGCCCTCAGAATCCTCTGCTCTTTAAAAACTTTCTAGGGATAAAACCAGCCGAGCTCCCTGTGCTCAGCCCAGCTCCTCCAACTCCTTCTCATAAAAACTCCCATGGGGTCAGTGGCAGCTCTGAAGTTTGCCCTCCAGTTAGCTGTGTGTCCTCAACCCTCACCCCTCTGCCCTTCTCCACTGCGCCTCCTCCCCACCCTCAAAGCAGCCAAGATGAGGGATGCATAAACAAGAAACAACAAGCCCTGCCACAGTCAGAGAAGGGGACCAGTGGTCTCTTCCTGGAGCCAGAGCCAAGGATGCCAGCATTCAGGCAAATGGGGATAGACTTGCCTCCCCTACACCACCACCTGGCTTCCCTGGCTTCCTGACAGCATCAGCCCCACAAAGCTCAGGAGCCAGGCCCCCTGTTCTCACTGATGCCCCACTCTGCCTGCCCTTGAAACCTGTGAGTAGTTTTAATGCAAAAAGCAAAGTTAACAAATGGGGATGGGGAAAGAGAAGCGGGGAACAGAGAGACTGGTACACCTAGAGGTCAAGAGTCTGGGTCCTGCCACTATGCCCCCTCACTAATTCATCAGGTAACCTTGGGCAGAGGCTTGGCTCAAGCTTGGGAATGACTAGCCACCAGGATGAGCCGCTTTAGCTGGGGCTGAGTGTTCCCTACATTCCACTCCTGGACCCCAAGTCCCTCCTGCGCTGGGGGCAGGGCAGCTCCAGAGCCCCATGCCTGAGTCTGGAATCTGAATGTTCACCCTCCTGCAGTATCCTTTGTAAAGCCCAGTCTTCCTCCAGACTCCCACGATCACTAAGAAGGGTTCCCGTGCTCAGGTCCAGGAGTCCTGAGCAGGCTGCAGGGAACCTGGAGCCCCTTCCTAGGGTAACTAGTCAGGGTTGGTTGGTCAGACATACATGCCTAGAGTGACCCAGCAGGGAAGGGCGACTGATTAAGTGGCATTTCTAACGCTCCCAAATAATCCCACTGGCTTGAAACTACTTCCAGCTGGGATCACATTCCCCACCCCAATATTTCTGGGTCCCTCAGCAGACCTGAACCAGGACTTTCTCCATAGTTCTCAAAGTTTCTAGGCCCCCAGCCTGGTCCTTCTCCTTGAAGCCAAGTCTGGGTCTCCCTCAATTCCGGAAGACTTCGCCTCCTCAACCAGAGCCTGGGGCTCATGATGTCCTCCCTCCGAAGGCACCCGCCGGGGCGCACACCGAAGCCAACCGGGTGGATGGGCCCGGGTGCTTACCGGTACCAAGCGAGGCCGCGCTCGTAGCACCGGTCGAAGAAGTGGGGCTCGGAGCCGAGCGCACGGATGTCGGGGTGCAGCCGCAGGAACTCGAGCAACGCGCGCGTGCCGCCCTTCTTCACGCCCACGATGAGCGCCTGCGGGAA
This sequence comes from Galagoides demidoff, assembly GCA_963574575.1. NCBI lineage: Eukaryota > Metazoa > Chordata > Mammalia > Primates > Galagidae > Galagoides > Galagoides demidoff. The sequence continues at coordinate 7,713 of CAUYQV010118447.1, forward strand.
GCGCTGGTGGCCGGAGCCGCTGGCCACTGGCAGATCCGGCGCTCCGAGGCGGCGGCCAGCGCTGGACTGTTCGGTGGGCGCGGCGGCTGGCGCGGGGGCGCGAGCAGCCGTAGGGCAGCGGCCGGGGAGGGCACAGAGGCAATAGGCGCCGAGCGCCAGAACCACTAGCAGCAGCGGCGCGCGAGGCCCCCGCAACGTGGCCCCCTGCCCGTTCCCCGCGCTCTGGCCGCCCCCGGCCCCGCCACCCAAGGCACCGCTACCTGCCATGGGGTCTCGCTGTGCCCAGGTCCGGGAGCCGGGGCCACAGGCGGGCGCGCATTCCGGCCAGCGCCGCGCTCAGTCGGTCCGCGGGCGCCGACTTCTGCTCTGCACCCGGGTGCCCTGCTGCCCTGGAGCAGGCTCTGGGCAGGGCCGGGGGTGTGTCCTAGACGTCCCGCCCCCTCCCGGACACGTGGGCCCTAGCCCACGCCTGAGCGAGACTCGGAGTCGCCGAGAATACCTGGACTCTCCTGCGCGGAGACACCGGGCACCGAAGGACGCATGAGAGGCGTTGAGTCGGGACACAGGGCAGTGACAGGGCGGCGCACAAGCCCCGGGACCCGCTCTTAGAAGGCCTATCACGGCCCGCAGGTACGCGGGCCAAATCCCAACCTCCAGGAATGGGAGCCTCTTTGCCAGGCCCAGTGGACTAAAGAAGCGCATTTACTCGGGTGCCAGGCCTGCGAAGGGAAAATGAGGCCAGGCCACCACTCTAGTGCATAGAGGGAGTGTGCGTCAGGGAATGGGGTGTGCCTTGCACTCCCAGTTGACTATTGGTCCAGCAATTCCTCTGGATCACAGCCCTACCTGCTGGAGAGAACTAGACAAGTGTAGTTACCATTTTGGAGTCGGGCAAACAGGCTCAGAGAAGACAGGCGCAGTTGGGAGCTGAGTCCCTTAGCTCTAACATGTCACTTCGTCTGCCCAGCCTAGTCCACCTGGCCATCTTGGATGTGGGAAACTAAGTGGCCCCCACTATGTGTGAAAGACTGAAGGGAATCTGTGCTTGAGGGAGGAGAGGTGCTCAGGTCCTGCCCCAGGAGCTCCCACAGAGGGGAATAAGAGTCAGGGGCCTCTCATAGCTGTGGGACCTGCAGAGGACACTTTGCAGGAGCTTCATCCCCTCAAGGTTCAAAAAACCCCAGCAAAGCCTGCAGGGAAGGAGGGCAGAGAGAAGAACCTGAGCTGCCCATGAAAAGGGTGAGCAACTTCCCCAGTTCCGCTCCCTGCCATGGGGTCTCCCTGCACCCAGGCCCGGAGCCGGGGCCACAGGTGGGCGCGCATTCCGGCCAGCACCGCACTCAGTCCGGCCCCTGTGTGACCTATGGACAGTAGATCTCCCTCTCTGGACCACATAATAAAAGACAGACTAAGCCACAAAGACAAAAGGTAGGGGCAGTCCCTGTGCCCTGTGAAGGTCATTCACCTCCTGCTGTCTGTCTGGTTGAGCCTTCTCTGCCAAAAACAGGCATTAGCAAATTCCTTCTGCCCAGCTGGACATCCCAGGGGCCCAGCAGTTTTGAAGGTCCCACACCACTGCACACAGCTGGACTCCTGTCTAGGTCTGTCTGTCCATCCACCTTAGCCCAGCCGTCAGACCTGCAGATAACCAGCATGTGGAGAGTGAGATCTGATATGGTGGAGGAAGAATTTGGAAGGGGAGATGGGCCCAGTTAACACCATTCCTGAGGGAGATGACAAAGAGGGCCAGAGCAGGAAGGGACAGAGAAGGGAAGTTTAGGGAGGCAATCCTAGGGAATACAGTCCTGGTGGGAGCAAGGTCCAGTCTGTCCTCACAGTTTTTTGACCAGCATCCCAGCTCTGTCTGCCCCCTTCACAGGCTTATATGTGGTTTAGACCCCCATCTGCCTCCACCTACCCATAAGCTCTGCCAGAGCAGGGATGGAGTCAGTCTTGATCCATTCTGTGGATCACACCTAACAGTGATGAGTGCTCATAAATGTTTGCTAGGTGACCGTGTCAGTGTGTGTATATGCATACATGCATGTGAGTGCCTATACTGTGTCCTCACCTATACCCCTCTCTGCCTCTTTCCCTGTCTTTCCATGCCCAGGGTGGGCACCCCCAGCCTTGGCCCCCACCAGCAGCATGGGTGGCATATAAGCATCTGTCCCACTCTGGAAAATAATAACACAGTGACTTTCCTCCCTCCTTGGGGGATACCCAAGGGAGATTTCACACATTCAGCAGCTCTAGGAACTCCCTCCCTTAAAACCACACCTTTCAGCCCCTGACCCATTCCTGCAGCCTGCTGGATTCCAGCATAGAGGGAAAGGGGCTGTGGCTGGAGGGCAGGCCCAGCTGTCCTTGATTTGCATGGGTTCCCACTTTCAATGCATAATTTGCCCAGGTACATAGAGGATGTGGTTCTCTCTCAAGGAAGAGCCCCTAAGAAAGGCCTATACACCATCCTATCCACCCCCAGGATGCACTGTTCTCAATTCACTATGGTAGGGATGAGGCAGGGCTACACTCATCACTAGGGACAGTGGCAAGGTTCTAGGGCCTTCATGGCTGATTCAAGCCCAGTTTGGCCCCTCTTAGCAGGGGAACTGCACAGCCCTCCACCTTCATTCTATTTGTTTTATTTTATTTAGACAGAGTCTCACTTTGTCACCCTTGGTAGAGTGCTGGGCATCATAGCTCCAAGCAACCTCAAACTCTTGGGCTCAAGCCATCCTCTTGCCTCAGTTTTTAATTTTTAGTAGAGACAAGGTCTCACTCTTGCTCAGGCTGGTCTCAAACTTATGAACTCAAGCAATACACCCGCCTCGGCCTCCTAGAGTGCGAGGATTACAGGTGTCAGCCACCGCACCTGGCCTATTTTTTTTTTTTTTGAGACAGTCTCACTCTGTCACCAGGGTAGAGGATAGAGTGCCATAGTATCACAGCTCACAGCAACCTCAAACTCCTGGGGCTCAAGTGGTCCTCTTGCCTCAGCCTCCCAAGTAGCTGGAACTAAAGGCATCTACCACCATGCCTGACTAATTTTTCTATATATATTTTTGGTAGAGATGGGTTCTCTTTCTTAGCCTGGTCTTGAACTGAATTCAAGCAATCCACCTGCCTAGAGATCATTAAGAAAAGGTGACACTAGCTCCCACCCTGAGTCCCCATTCTAAGTCCTCAGGGAATTTTTTTTTTTTTTTTGCAGATTTTGGCTGGGGCTGGGTTTGAACCCGCCACCTCCAGCATATGGGGCCAGCGCCCTATTCCTCTGAGCCACAGGCACCACCTGGGAATGTTCTTTATGATAAGAAAGCAAAGGACATGTGACAGTGACTGCAGCACAACAAGGGGTGCCAGGAAGCTGCTCCCACTTTGGGAGATCTGAGTACCTCATAAGTCCATCTCCCTCAGGGAAAAGCCTGGAGGGGAAAGGTTTCCCTGGTCTCACAGTGGCAAGCTGGCTTAGCTTGCCAGATCTTGGGAAATCTTGTTCTCAGTGACCTGGAGACACTGTAACAGAGAAAGGTCATGGGGCTGCCTAGGATTTGCCAGGCAGATCAGATTCCCAGTGTCAGGAGAGACACATGAAAAATTTCCTTGGACAAGAGTAGAGAGGATTGGCTCGGCGCCTGTGGTTCAATTGGCTAAGGCGCCAGCCACGTACACCTAAGGTGGCGGGTTCGAATCCCTAGCCCGGGCCCGCCAAACAACAATGATGGCTGCAACCAAAAAATGGCCGGGTGTCGTGGCGGGCGCCTGTGGCCCCAGCTACTTGGGAGGCGGAGGCAGGAGACTCGCTTGAGCCCAGGAGTTGGAGGTTGCTATGAGCTG
>CAUYQV010118448.1:0-106463 GCA_963574575.1 Galagoides demidoff
TGGCCGGGCGTTGTGGCGGGTGCCTGTGGTCCCAGCTACTTGGGAGGCAGAGGCAGGAGACTCGCTTGAGCCCAGGAGTTGGAGGTTGCTATGAGCTGTGATGCCATGGCACTCTACCCCCAGGGGGATAGCTTGAGGCTCCGTATAAAAAAAAAAAAAAAAAAAAAAAAAGGAACTTAAAATTTAGAGCAATAACCATATTTATCTATAATATATTTATATTCTGTCATGTACAAATATATCTATATTTCTCTTTGCCTATAGTGTGGCTAAAAGTTAGCTGCAAACAAATAGTTCCAAGGGCAATGAAGAACAGTAATTCTAAGGGCTTGATGGAAAGTCTCTCTTTTTTGGAAATATGTCTCTTATATGTTGCAAACATGTGATACTGTCTTACATTTTAATAGAACAATTTGGAGGACAGAGGTAAATAGGATTGGTAAATGAAGTTGGTGGAGAGAGATAAAAAGTCATTATCTAATTCAGTGGTTAGCATTGTTTTAAATAGTTGAATAATCATAATGGTTGACTTATCATAATGCCTATTTTATGTCAAGACCTAAGGTAAGAAATAGAGAAAGCGAGAGGTTTTGTTAATATCTAAAAGTTTCACATATAATTCAGAGTGGGTGCCAAGATTAGAATGTTGACAGCCAAGCTCAAAATTTTTAATAGATAAACTCTAGAGACTAGACTGCCCTTCAAAACAGAATTTTCCCATAAAATTACATTCCGTTAGAAGGAAGGGTTAACCGAAGGAGCATGTGAGGAACTTTGCCTGTATTACTACGTTTCAGCCCCTGTCCTACCCCTTCTCTCCCGGTTGCTTCTGGTATCCTGGGTCACATCCTTTTGGTTTATGGAAACAGCTGCCAAATTGACATCTTTCAATTCAGCCTTCCAATCCAATATGCATTTCCCTGCTAAATCCAACTTCCTTAAGTTTTAGTTATTTCATTTCATGCCTCTGTTAACAACCCTTCAACTTTCACCATTTCCTTTTGTTAAGGATATCCCGAATGCCGCAAACTTTCCACAGTCTGGTCCCGATCCTGTGCTCCTTGGTGAGCTCCTTCCTCATATAATGGCGCTGTTCTGTCCTAGAGAGGACACACTGATGGTCAGTGTGCCACATTTGGCCTATGTATTTGTTTGACTATGTGTTTATTTTTGAAGACAGATTTCCAACATTGTTGGTGGATATTTCACTTAAAAATCCTGATTTCTATGCCCCATGTAAAATTAGATGATCTAAGTCTGGAGCAATATCATCCAAGGTGCATGCTGTTGATTCATCCTGCTCTTTTTTGCCTTTATCAAATGTACTCAATTTCTTCATTGAATCCTTAATTGACTAATTAGCTTCTTCCTTATAGTATTTACCCTGGTCTATTTTTGGTCACTTGTTTATCCTACTATAGGATTGCAAACTATTTTAGTAATACAGCATATATTATATTTCTCAACATTTCCCTTGTATCTCAGTGAATACCCAGTAATACCCATACAAGTATTTAACATGCATTTATTGAATACTACTGTTTCTTGGGCTACGCAGCAGACTATGTTTGCAATTGTTGACTATTTAATCTCATTCCATGTCCCATATTCATCAAAACTCCAGGACTTCTGAACTACTTCTTGCGGGTTGGTATCACAGACTGTGAATTTCAGAACAAGAGATAAATTATTCTAGTCACTGTCCTACTTTCTCTGTGCCTCAAAAGAAATGGTTCAGAAGGTGCCACCTACATGGTGGATTATTTCTGATACCATTATGGTCCAATGTGGCAATAAAAATAAACATTTTATAAGGAATATTAAAGAAAGTTTAGGGAAAAAAACATATATTTATAGGAAGGAACTTTATGAGATAAATATGAAACATGAAACACGTGGGGTTTGTCAGTACCTAGTGGATTGTTTGACAAATACAATAACCATTTAACATATATAAAATGATATAAAAGGTAGTAGCTGTATGTTAAAAATAGATTCAGGTGCTTGGGAGGAATACTAAAGCCTTTTTTAGTATTTCAGTGAAATTTGGAGACATTAAAATGAAATATTCGCACTGGGGTTCTGAAGTGGATAAGAAAAGAAGTTATTTCTTTATTTTGAGAGGTACACTATAACAGGAAAATACTACCCTCCACTCGCTGTCTGCTCATAAAACTTAAATCTATTTCATGGGGATTTAGGTGAGAAGATGGGAGATAACTTCAGCGATGTGCAGATAACGTACAGGCAAGAGATAGGGACAGAAACAGATCAGAAAGCACCTTGCCCTCACAGGTGTGACTCTGCCATGAGTTAATTAATGACTTTTGTACCTTTGCTCCTTTAATCAGTGGGTCCTGCTACCTCTCTGCCTCCCTCCTCTACTCCCTTCCTCTTTTCCTTCCTTCCTCACTTTCTTTCTCCTTCCATCTCCCTCCCTTCCTTATTTGTTCCTAATTAAACTATAAGGAAAAGAGAAATCCTAAAGAAAATCACAAAGTGTGTTAATTCAACCTTACATTATATATAGACTTTTTAGTGTGCAGGTCTTGAAAGGGTAGTGGCTTTGTTGTGGGAAAACATTTGAGGTGTCATTGTTTAGATTTGCTGAGTGCTTATTAAATGTCAGATAGTGTTCTCAGTACTTTACATGGGCTGGTTGAGAGCTCACTTACCTTGTTCATTCCCTGTGTTGGACATTCTTCTATGTGTATCAAAATGATAACTCATTTACAAACCTCATAGCAACTCTATGGAGTCCATATTCTATAAATAAAGAAAACAAGGCATAGAGGGGTTAAGAAAATTGCCAAATTCGCAAAGTAGTATATACCAGAAATAGAATTCTCCCCTCAGCAATCAAGCTAAAGACGCCTTGCTTTTAACTACTGTGTTGCCTTCCTGTCTCTTACAGGACTTAACTGATATAGGTTGTAATTATTACTCCAAATTTCAGGTGAGAAGATTAGGAAGGCTAAGTAATTTGCAGAATATTTCAAATTTATTAAATAACGCCTTGTGCTGAAATTATTGTCAAAATATAAGATTCTCATGCTAACTCTGCCACTTGCTAGCTCTGTAAATGAACTCTTTTGAACTACAGCAATCAGTAATAACACATAATTCATAAGATATATTATGTCTTAAATACAACGATCACTTAATAAACTGTATGTAGGCTTACTGCTAGAAAGTATTGTGAAGTCATGTGGCCCAGGACATAAAGACAAGTGCAGGAATTCACCCCTGTGTTGGCAAAAGCTTAACATTTAGTTTTTCTCAAAATTATACTGTGTGGTACCTGAAAAAGGAAAATGATTAACATTAACTCAAATTTGGTATGAAGGCAATCTTCCCAAGTATGACAGAGTCCATAAAAGAAAATGAAGTTGGTGGTGTCAAATGTGTAGATTTTAAGTTGTATGGTGTATATGTGTGCTTGTTGTGTGTGTAATTTAAAAGATAAATTGAGAAAGTGTTTACGATATATATGAGAAACAAGTAAGGGAAAACATCAAAAAATGTAAAATGATGTGAAAAGGAAATTTTAAAAAACACCAATAAGAACATTTTAAATAATCCAACTTTATTAGTAACCATATTGAAAATAAGCAAATATTCATATAAAATTGAAAAAGATAATTTAAAGATGTTAATATATAGCATAGATAAAGAGGGAAGAAGAAATGAATTCTTCCAGGTGTGGCTGGTAAGTGCCATTTAACATCGATTTCCAAAAAACAAATTAGCAAATCATATCACAACACTTTCAAATAGGCATGTGTTTGCATTAGCAACTCCACTTCTAGGAATGTACTGTAGTGTAATAATTTGTAAAAGATTTAGTTACAAGAGGGCAGCGCCTGTGGCTCAGAGGAGTAGGGCGCCAGCCCCATATGCCAGAGGTGGCGGTTTCAAACCCAGCCCTTGCCAAAAACTGAAAAAAAAAAAAAAAAAAAGATTTAGTTACAAGAATGCTTATTCCAATACTATTGATAATATTATCCCCCATTAGTTCAAACTGTTTGGTTGTACACCAAACAAACTAATTTTGACTGCATTAAGTGGAAAAGAAATATATTTAAAAGATATTGAGAAGCTTACAGCTTTTTTTTTTTTTTTTTTTTTTTGCAGTTTGTCAGGGCTGGGTTTGAACCAGCCACCCTCGGTATATGGGTCTGACGCCCTACTCACTGAGCCCTAGGCACCACCTGAGAAGCTTACAGCATTGATGGGAAGGCTAGTGAAATGGGCACAGAAAGATGTATCACTGGGGGATGGGTAGCAAAAACAATTTAGTTTAATCAAGGCCCCACAGCTGTGGGAATGAATGCGTGAAGGTAAGATTCTTTATTTTGTTTTCTTATTGTGATACTTAAAATTTTTAAAAAAAAGAAGAAGAAGAAGAAAAGAAAAACTCCCTGATTTGGAGGTTGGATGTGTAGAACTCTTTACTTATTCACTTGACAAGCTTATAAAAGTTGGTTGGAAGAAAGGAACTCTTAAAAACGACAATATAGGAGTTGTTACCAAAAGAAAACAGAGTTGATAATGGGAAGCCACAAAGCAAGTATCTGTTACACATCATTAATGTCTGAGGATCTGGGGTGTCATGGTTATAAGATATGATTATCCATATAACGGAATTATGTTGAAAACAATACTGTAAGGATTATTCAGTAACATAGAAAACTATATATTTAGGGGATAGGTTAAAATACTGTTTGTGAAATATGAGCCTACTTAAATAAATTCTATCAGTCAGGCCAAACCTACTTTTATAGATGTCATGTTTGGGTGATAAAATTAGAGTTATTTTTATTGATTTTTCTCTATAAATCCATATTTTCTGGGTATTTTACAACTAGCATTTAATATATTTGTCAAAACAAACATTTTAGAATAATTAAAATACTTAGAATGCCGCTCACTCTTTTTTTATTGAACATCCCCTGACTCTACATAATAACATTATATATTTTTAAAGACCCCAAATATTGCTTTTAATCACAACACAAAGTATTCTGTGGTTGTAAACTTTTTATTTTTTGTTTTCATCACCCTTGTATCTTCAGTTATCTGCTTCTGGCTAGAAACTTATCCAGATAAGCTTTACAATTTATAAGCTATAGGAAACCAAGTGACTCTCATACCAGTGATAATTGTGTTTATCATGTCAGGATTTCATTAAGATTACATGCACATTAAAATAATAGTAATTAAACTCTTTGAAGGAAAGGAAATTGTCTTGTTACTTAATGCTTTTAACAGTATATTGTTGCACAAGCTCAAAAATTCTTGTTGAATTAGATGGATTTAACAAAGACATATAAAATTTTGATCAGGTTCCATTTGTTTATTTTTGTTTTTGCTATGATTCATTTTGGGGTCATCATAAATTTGTTCCGTAGGCTGATAGTTATAAAAGTTTCTGCATGATGAAGGACACAATCAGTAAATAGACAACTTACAGAGTGGGAAAATACATTAGCATGCTCTGCCACTGGTAAATGACTGTCAATCAAAGTCTACAAAGGGCACAAGCTAATCAGCAAGAAGAAAAATCAAACAACCCCATTAAAATGTGGGCAAAAAACAAGAACAGAAACTTATCATACAAAGATCGTCTAAAGGCCAAAGAACACTTGAAAAAATGTTCATCATCTCTAATCATCAGGGAAATGCACATCAAAAGCTACGATGAGATATCACCTAACACCAGTGAGAGTGGCTCACATCAAGTCCCAAAGCAACAGATGGTGGTGTGGTTGCAGAGAACACTCATTCTCTGTTGCAGGACTGCAAACTAGTACAAACCTATGGAAAGTAGTAGGGGGATACCTCCAGAACTAAAAGTAGACCTACCTCTTGATCTAGCAATCTCACTATCAGATATTTGCTGAAAGGGGAAAAAGGGGCATTTTATCAAAAGAAAACTTGTGAGGGAATGTTTATAACAACACAATTCACAATGACAAAGATGTGGAAATGACCCAAGTACTCATCTACACATGAATGGATTAATCAACGGTGGTATATGTGCACTGTGGAGTACTGCCCAGCCAAAAAACAAAAGAGTGGGGGTGAAGATAACACCACAAAAGCAGAGTCTAATTCATTGTTTTCTATCCTGTTGATAAATTTTCTTCCATTCAACGACTAGTCCTCACCAAAAAAAAAAATCCCTAGATCTGAAAGAGTATATGCTTTTATAAAATATTAAAATGTTTTAAAGTATATAAAATATCCTACTCAACAAAATCAACCTTATTTATTTGGAAGGGGAATTTATATTTGAAAGGCTTAATGTTTGACACCAATAAACATCATCTCTCCCAGTTTAATATTGGCTTTCTTACTTCGCACATGGCTCTGTTACTATATAGACATCTGACAGAGCTTTATTTTTCAAATTCGTCACATCTCTACTTTGTGATTTCTGTGTTAGTGTCATGATTAGAAAAGTTTTTTCATTCCTAAAATGGTAAAATAGTGATTCATAGATTTATTACTTTCTCCCTCTTCATCTTTATGTAATTTATTTTTGTGTACATTGAAAAGTAGGGCTTTAGATAATCCTTTTCCTTAGGAATATTCCATGTCCCAATGTCATATAACTATTTATTGATTGAAAATTAAATAAAAAAATTAAAAGATGCCGTATCTATTTTTTCTTTGTAACCAGTAGCTGGACAACATTCTCCTACCTTTCTTGTAGTTTATGTGATAGAAGATTGAAGCAATAAGCACTTGGAAGTCTAACTCTTCGGTTCCATCCTCATTAGTGAATAAACGTAAACACAATCGTGTGAATTGGAGAAGGTGCACACGTCTAGGTCTGCCTGTGGCCAGGTGTTAGAAGCATTGCTGCTCGTACTTCTTCTTCTTTTAGGGTTAAAAATGAAACACAAAATCTTAACGGTTTTATTTTTAGGGTCTTGTATTAAATATTTGCTGGAGGGAAATGTGCTGAAGGGCCTTCTCACACTTGTAATAGATACGCATTTCCCAATCTACTTTTTCCTGTTCAAGGATATATTTCTACAAATCCACACACATTTAGCTTTAGGAATGCCTGGTGAACAGTAATCCATTTAAGAATTTGACTCATTATCGCATGAGTGTACAGATATTTATAGGCTGAATTCTGTGCATTTGATTCAATAATAGTTCCTATGTGTTACTCATTACAGCTAGATTTCTGTTTGTAAGCCCAGGTCATCATGAGGACTCAAAGTAGATTTCTTGGTATACCCAAGAGTGAAGAGCACGTAACAGTTGCTCAAGGAGAAGAATTCTAGTTTTTAAAGATCCACGAAGGATTTTAGAGATCATCCTTTTGTGTTATAGATGACGATGGTTGGCTTCACTGAATAATTGTTCTCTAAACAAGAGTCTTATTTCAATTGGCTTTTCTCATTCCAGAGCTGACATCAATAATTGAGAAGAGGCAAAATTGTTAAATCTATATAACAGATTGTTTTAGCAACAGATTGTTATGATTTACAGATGCACAATTTTTCTCAGCATACATCATTTGGAGTATTATTGGAGAATCGCTTTTATAGATCAAATAGTAATCATTACTGAAGGCTTCTCTTTGCTCTCCATGCATAACTTTCCTTGACAATGATCCAGATAAGAGTTACTTCACTATTTACTGTGAAGCATATTTTCTATACAAACTATAAAAAAAATGCCTCTGTCAATTTGGAGATTCAATATTCAGAAAGATATATTGGGTTCCAAGATACAAAAAAGTATCAGGACAGCCTTTTTCTAAGCTATCAAAGTGATTTATTTATAAAGCTAAATTGATTTCATGTAACAACTTTTTCTAGAAATGAAATTTCAATTTATAAAGAAGTAGAGTAGCATTTTCCATTTCCCATTAATTTAAGCTATCTGCATGTAGAATACTTAATTTATTTCTTCTCTCTTACTACTGCTACTGCTGGTTCCTCAATAAATCTAAAATATCAGACATAGGTGGGGAAAAACAAAGGCGATCATACTTTGGGTGTGGAAATGCAAATCAATATTTTCTCATTATACTGAAATCTAAATTAGAAGTGATGCTTGTGCAATGATAATAGTGGTCCATCCACCCACTTTAAAAAGCAAGGAAGGGGACGATTTTTTTTTCTAATGATGATGAAATTTGTTAGAAAACTGTGCATAAAAATACAAATAGATGTTATCTACGATTAATGTGAAAAAAAATCGACAGAATGAATATCATCACCAAAGCCATTCTCACCAGCAATTATTAATTGTATAAATAAAGCTGCAAATAAGGTGGGTTTGTCTTTACTGTCTTGTAACCCAGTTGGGAAGAGAAAGCTTTGATATAAATAACACAAGAAATGATGATTTCTAAGTTAAGCATATTATTCTGTCGTCCGTCTTTTCTAAACTACATATTATCCCAATCAAAATCATTTTTCTTTCATCTAACAACAGTATGAAAATGTCAGTTGAATTTTTTTTCCCTGAAGACCTTATTTCCTGACTATTGGTGGCCAGCTGAGATTAAATTCCTTTCATCTTTCTTTCAAAATTTAGCTTATTTTATGGTGTGTTGGAAGATGTTAAATAATTTCAAAAAAAAAAGAGTTCATTTTTCAAAAGAAGAAATTACGTTCCAAAATACATACACTAAATTAGTTGGATCACGAGGCAGGAAGTGCAGTGTTGTATGCCTCTGAATTCTTGACTATTAAGCTGTGCTCATTTTTTCTAAGCAATTGCTCCACTCTTGGCAGAAACTAAGAATGCAGCGGGGTGTTTGAGATAATTGCATGGTACAGACGTGACTCTTGTTATTATGCTTCAAAGATACTATGCTCTTTACAAACTGAAGAGGGGTTTTGCTCTTGACAACCCCTGACTTGACTGGTACCATTTGTCACTCAGTCTACTAGTGCTGTTTTTCTGACAACATGTGTTCACGTAGCTCTCTGGGTCACATTTAGATAATTCTCATTATCTGGTTCAAACTTCTCCATTATTATCAGATGTGTTAGGGTGATCCGTAATCAGTGATCCCTGATGTTAGGATTGTAATGGTTTCGGTCACCACAGACCACACTCCTGTAAGATGGAGAATGTAATAGTATGCTTGTTCTGACTCCTCCACCGCCCCGCTGTTTCCCCATCTCAATCCCTCTCCTTCAGCTTCTCTATCCTCTGAGACACAAAAATATTAAGATCAGGCTAGTTAATAATCTCCCTGTGGCTTCAAGTGTTTCCCAAGTGTTCAAGGGAACAGAAGAGTTATATGTCTCTCACCCTCAATCAAAAGCTAGAAATGGTTAAGTTTATTATGGAAAGTGTGTCAAAAGCCAGGGGGGCCAAAAGCTAGGACTCGTGGGCCAGTTAGCCAAGTTGTAAATGCAGAACTAAAGAGTTATTTATTTATTTTGGTTTTAGACATTTTCACTCTTTCTTTCTCCCTGGGTAGAATGCCATGGTGTTGTAGCTCACAGCAACCTCAAACTCCTGGGTTCAAGTGATCGTCTTGCCTCAGCCTCCTAAGTGGCTGGGACTATAGGTGCCTTCCACCACACCAGGGCCTATAGTAAATAGAAAATAAAAATAGAAAATAGAAATTTTAAATAGAAAATAGTTTTTCTATTTTTAGTAGAGATGGGATCTCCCTCTTGCTCAGGCTGGTCTTGAAGTCTTGAGCTCAAGGGATCCACCTTCTTTGGTTTCCCTGAATGCTATGATTATAGGCTTGAGCCACCGTGTCCAGCCTGAGGAAAAGTTCTTAAAGGAAATGAGAGAACTACTCATGAACATGTGAATAATAAGAATGTGATGTTACCATATTCCTGATATGCAGGGCGTTTTAGTGGTCTGGATAGAAGATCAAAGGAGCCACAACATTCCCTTAATTCAAAGTCTGATCCAGAGCAATGTCCTACATCTTTCCAATTATATGAAGTGTGAGAGAGGTGAGGAAGCTACAGAAGGAAAGTTGGAATCTAACAAAGGTTGGTTCATGAGGCTGAGGAAAAGATGCCATCTCTATAATACTTACATACAAGGTGAAGGAACAAGGGCTCATGTAGAAGCTGAAACGAGTTACCCAGAAGATCTGGCTGTGGTTATTGATGAAGGTGGTTCTGCTAAACAACAGATTTTCCATGTAGACAAATCAATCTTCTATTGAAAGAAGATTCCATGTATGGGTTTTCATAGCTAGAGAGGAAGTTAGTGCCTGCCTTTAAGGGCCAAGCTGGGTCTCTTCTTAGGAGCTAATGCAGATGATATCTTTAAGGTAAAGCCACTGCTCATTTATTATTCTGAAAATCTATGGCCATTAGGAATTATGCAACATCTACTCTGCCAGTGCTATATAAATGAAACAACAAATCCTAGATAGCAGCTCACCTGTTGACAACATGGTTTGCTGCATATTTTAAGCCCAATTGAGCGACCTACTGCTCACCCAAGAGATGCATAGAAAAATAATGTTTTCCTGCCTAATAACATAAAATCCACTCTGTAACACGTGGATTAAGGGATAATTACAATTTTCAAGTCTTATAATTTTTTTAAGAAATACATTTTACAAACCAGAGGTGCCCTAGATATTAATTCTTCTAATGAATCTGGGCAAAGTAAATTGAAAGTCTTCTGGGAAGGGTTCACTATTCTAGATGCCATTAAGATCATGTGTGATTCATTAAAGAAGTTCAAGATATAAACGACATAGGAGTTTGGAAGAAATTGATTCCAAACCTCATGGAAGACGGAGGGGTTCAAGACTTCGGTGGAGGAAGGAACTACAGATATTATGCAAATAGCAAGAGAACTAGCATTAGCAGTGGATGCTAAAGATGTAAAAAAAAATCCTGGCTAATCAGTATAAATCAAATTATAAAACAGACAAATAATAAGCATTGGCTACTCTCTTGGTTTATTTGCTAAAGTTGAGTGGGAAATACAACTTGTATTTTAAGATTAGCAGGCATTACCAGCTTTAACGAATAACAAATAGCCAGGATTCTATAAAATAATTCTGTTCTATACATTGATAAAACAGTGTGAAGCCAACTAACTTTAGAGCTCATCGCGTGAATCCACACTTCACCTCCTTCCAGAGTTATGTGCTCACCTTTACCTCCAAATTAGTAAACCTGACCAATTCTTGATATGCAATTAGAAAGATGAGAGTCAAGATAAGTGCAAAGAAAAAAAAATGATAACTCCTAACTTGGTTTTATCTATGCAAGACTAGATGAAGCTACTGCATATCAAATGTAATTATTTTCTTCTAGATTTTATCAGCTAATACTTTTTCTGTAAACTTCATTCAATAGTGGCATCTAATTAAAAGAACATAAACATATTCTCTTGCTGTGAAATTGCATTTGTTGAGTTTTCCATTCTTGAGAGACATATTCTTATTTATAAAACTAGTGTTAAAAGACAAAGAGCAAGATATCCATCTTGCTATTATTTTGCTTCCTACTTTAAAACATCGAGTATAACATATTCAGTGAATAATCTAATCTGCAAAAGAGATCCATTTGAAGAAACAATAAAGTAAAAGAAAGACAAAAACTCTAGAGATCTATAGTCTTTTCCTGACATATGTCATGTCATATACCAAATTATACCATTTAATCCCCAGAGAGAGGTGCTTTGTTATGTACACACCACCTCCTATATTAAGTAATCATTTGTTAAATGGGCAATAAAGATGAGAAAATTGAGGTCACTGCTGATCTAATGAATGTATTCTATTTCTTTGGAAACCACAGAAGCCAAATTGGAAAGAGAAAATAAACATTTTAATGTGCACATAAGTGATAGTACATTATTATAAATTTTCTTGATCTTCATAATAGTCCTTTTAAGCAGCAACCATTATCATCCTCAGCCAGGTGGCAGGTAGTAAAGTTGGGACCTGAACCTTCACAGAATCCGTATTCTTCATACTCTTCAACCCTCCATTAAGCTACCTTCATGGAATATTAGCCTAAAATAAATTCAGTGTCTTTTAAAATCTATAGAAATATTTACAGGTTCATTAACAACTCTCTAGTGATAAAACACAAACTTGTTTACAACGACTATTTGGAGGTGGTGCCAGAGAAGGTTATAGAAGGCTTTGACTTTATCAGAATAATTGTTTTCTTTCATTGGTGAAGGTCTTGAGACTTCATGGAGGCCATTTATGAATCTAGTTAAACATCCTATGTCTCATCATTCCCACTTAACTCTGTGATAAGATTTTCAAATCATCACTAGTAAATGCCCCTAAAGGGATTTTATTTTGACAACTAGAATTTTCCACAATTATCACTTTCTTTTTATTTTTTTTAACAGTATCCATGGCCTTCTATGAAAGAAACACAAATACTAATTTGGGGAAATATCATGAATAATTTCCACTAGAGGCAAGATAGATGTAGTACAATATTGTCTATTAGATAGAAAGAATAATATTACCTAGAGGAACTCCTTTTTGAAAATTACCCACAAAAATTCTTATCTTTACTAATATTGTGTGCTTAAGAAATATTCTCAAATCAACTAAAAATCACTTCTGAACCAAGAACATTGATTTTTTTCAAAAACAAAAATAATCCGAAGTCCTTGGGTAATATTAGTTTATCTCAATTACATTTTAAAAGGAGAGAAATTTATAAATCATGGAATTTTGAGCTGAGAGAAATTTTAGACATCAAAGTCCTACTATAAAGAATCTCTGCTATTTTTACTGCCCAACTTCCATTTTTATTATTTTGCTAATAATATTCTGGTTTTCTTGGGAATTTTCCTGCTCCTCACTCTCAGTCTGTGTGATTTTGGTGAGACTGAACATACTTTCAACATTTTGCTTTGCTATATAACCTAGGACTACTGAATTGGATTATTTTTTCCTGGTGATATGATTGATTCAGGACATGTGATATATACCGAGGCAAGCAAATTAAATTTCAGGACTGAAATGATTGGGAAAATGAAGCTCTATCTCAACTGGAGTAGATACAAAGATTTGGGCATTAGTCTCATGCTACTGGTGCCGATCTTGCCAACCTAAGTTTAAGAGCGTTTACCTGAAGAAAGCCAACATTTGGAAAGTGAGGAAATGGAAAGAAATTCAGTCCATAGGAAGTTTTTTGAGCCCCTTAATAGAGTTCTATGGAGTCTACTCATGAAGTCCACCAAAAACAGAAATAAGTTCTACAATAGTTATTCATATAAAATTGACACGTGATATCTAATTAAACACCTCAAACTATAAGAACATCATGCCTCCTGAGGAAATCAGAGCCATTTTTTATCACCAGTGTATTTTAGAAATTTCATTATGTTGAACATAGATTTTCCTGCCTTACTTGGATCGTGTCTCAGCCTTTCCCTGATAAACAAAAAAGTCTAATATCTCTTTTATCAAAACCATGTATTTCTTTCATAGAGCCCATCCAAAATATGTAATATGCACCCTCTAGGCCTTTTGCAGGTAAAGTAGCTACAATTAAGGAGATTATAGACAAATGTATCTTTAAATCTTTTGTCATCTAAAAAACAAAACAAAACAAAAAAACCTGTGGTATTTGTATCCTATAGTTACAAGCTTTACCAGTCATCACACTAATAATCCAGTTTTAAAGACAGAAAAATAATGTTAATTAGCTGGGGTTAAACAGTCAGTTCAACAGAAGCATAGGACCCAGCCTTCCCACTAAGGTTGAGCACATGTGATTTAAAAGATGAAAATTCTCACCTACTCAACATCTATTTTTTAAAAGTCATATCAATTACAGTCAAGGGTTAAGTGACTATCCCCCAAAAGATGTAGTTAAAGCTGTATTATTGAATCGAAGGGAAATATCTAATTTCCCACTAAACCATTAAATGTAATTAATTTATCACTAAGAGCAGGAGGAAAGGGAATAGAGGACAGGGAAGCTTATAAAGAGAGGCAGGTGCAGGCAGAGAGTAGTTTTACACAAGAGATGATGTCCTACAAGGACGTTTAGGTGGGGAATGATGTGGGGACCTCTGTTCAGAAATCAGGGTATAGGTTATGACACCACTGCTAAGACCATAGGCCTGATACTTTCTGTTGAGGGAACCACTGTTTATCTCCAAGTGTGTGTGTGTGCATCATGGCTCTAAGTGGATATGTACAATCATTTCCCTTAAAGTTGTACTGGTTACTTTAAAAGAGTGTTATTACTGAATTAATGATACTCTAGATCTAATTGTTACTGATAACCCCTGAATCAATATACACCCATAAAGAAGATTTAAAATTATGTGTTTTCTGCAAAAATAATTAAAGCAATTGTAACTTAAATTTTTTTCAGATGCAATTATGCAATATTAGATGTTTTGCTAATAGTAGCATAAAAGCAGTAAATTAAAGATGTCTATATTTTAATTTTCTATTGCTACTTAACAAATTACCACAAGCACAGTGCTCAAACAATATAAGCCAGGTCAGGAACCTGACATGGCGTAGGCTAAAATCAAGCTTTGGTGGGGATGTGCTCCTTTGTAGAGGCGGTGGGGGAGAATCTGATTCTTGCCGCTTACACCTCTGGCATTTGTCTACATTTCTTGGCTCGTCTGTCCTTCCTGCCAGCCAGCAATCGCAGATCGAGTTCTCTTCCTGACCTTTCTTCTCCTTTTACGGATTCGATAATTGGATTGGACTCGCTCAGATAATTCAGAATAATCTCCCGTCTCAGGTCAGTTGATTAGCAACATCAATTATATCTGTAGCCTTAATTCTCTTTTGTCACATAAGTGAACAGAGTCACAGGTTGCAGGGTTTAGCGTGTGGACATCTTTGGAAAGCTTTTCTTCTGCTTCCCACAGTTTATCGTCCGGGATCGCATTCTTAAAGAACTTCATGGTCTGTAAAATTATACACTAAAAATAATCTGTTAGGTAGAAAAAAGATGTAACCGAAAACAGGCAATTTAAAACTTATGTAATTCAGTGATCAGAATATAGAAATTAAAAAAAAAACACTTTAAATGACATTGAATTTTTTAATAAATATACATTATATTGAATATAAGAGTTAAAAATCAAGATAGGGAAATATGTACTTTGGGGGAAGGAGGTGTAAGGAATGAGCAAAGTTACTGAGTTATGAAAGTGAAGAAAATGTACAAAAGCCAAGGAAAATCACATAATAAACACTCCAGTTAGTCACGGAGCATGTGGCCCACTGAACCACGGAGGATTATGTATGAAACAGCACGCCTAGAATACTTTTCACTAGCGCTGCTTTATATATTCAACTATATTGCCTATTTTGTGTTGAGTTACTGTTATTGAACAGGCTGGGAAAGGTAAGTAAAATCAAGGGGATTTCTGTGCTGTAAAGGTGGAAAATCTCCCCCACTTACTAACTGCATTTGAGCTGTTTCTCTAATTATATTACGAAAAAGTAAATTGTGTTGCAATACTTAAGTTTAATGCAAAGCCAGCTTGGAGTCATATGGAAAGTGAAAGTTATGTAAGAGTCCCATGATATTGCTAAATTACTGTTATTGACAATAACTCATGACTGTGAGCCATAGGGCTGAGCATATTTCATGGAAGGGAACAACTTAGCTTCTGGCATGATCTTATGCATGAAAGTCACGGTGGCAAGGAATTGGGAATGTACCTCCCCTAAAATGAGTAAAACATAACTTAAGAAATCACGCCACCTGTCACGACAGGCCTCATCCGACAAAGCTAGGTTTCAAGGCCTTTTTAGGTCTTGAAGTCAGAAACAGCAAAAGCTAAACAACAATGTCATGTTGAAGAAAAAAGGTACTAAGAACGTCAGGGAGAGGCAGATTGTCAACCTGGAGGGGTAGATCAAGAGAGAGCTGCCAGGTGTGGTTTTTGTGCTTCGTTACTAGGTGGCTAGGAAACATCTTTTAGCAAGGAGCTATTAGAGTGTGTCCCAGTTCCACCTCTATTTTTGGAAAATGGCTTCTGTGGCCTATGTCATAACTCAGTCAGTGACAGAGTCACTGTCCTTTTCATGTACCACGTCCAGTGTTAAGTACTAAGGATATAGTGGGTAACTTCAGAGGTAGTTTCTGCCCTCACACGGTTAGTGGGTGGTACAGATATTAAGCAAATTATCTATCACCGGTGACCGAAGCCATGAAGGAAAAGGAGCGTTGCTAGAAGAACATACAAGAAGGATTCGTGATCCAGTGGGGTGCAGGCGATCGGATATTTGACCTTACATTTAAATAATTATCGTAAAGCATTCGAGCTTACATTTACATAATTGTCACAGGGCCTAGGGGAATATGAGTGACTTTTCTGGTGCTCACCGCAATGGCAACAGCCATGTAATATTTTATATCTGAACTGAAGTTGAAATAACTCCGTTGGCGCTTTGATTTCATTTGTTTTACTAGACCATGGCAGAATACCGATGTTATGTGACGACCAGTACTATTTGAAAAGTGGATGGCATCCAGACAATATTCTAAAAACAAACACATGAATACTTTAAAACTTCTATGGAATCATGCCAGTATTTCTTTTGTGTGTGTGCAATTCTTTTGACATTCTATATCCACTAGAGGGCAGTGCAGCCCTTTCTTCGAAAGGCGTTAGTTTTGGCAAGCCCAGAGCTTCCACGTCAGACGCCGGGAGCAGGTGAAAAAGGAATAGCTTTTTCTAGTTTGGAAATGAGAAGACAAAAAAATAGAGACTTTTAAGATAAAAGAAAATGGGACTGTATATCATTTCAAAGGCCATGTTTACAAAAAGATGTCCTGTTTTTAATCACCCTTAATAGAAAGGCTACATCCAAACGCAAGAATAGCCTAATGAAGGAGTCGCTCTGAATTGTGTGCTGCGCTATAAATTTAATTTCAAGTCTAAATTGTCTTAAATCTATGTCTCTAAAAATATTTCACACTTATTTATAAAGTAAAGTCAAGAAACAACTAGAAATCTTCTCTGTAGACAATAATTATGATGCCTGACCCTTTTTTGTAGTGGCCTTAATTAGTCTTAATAATTATGTATGCATCTAAACAGGAAATTAATTTGGTAAACTCTATACACACTTTTATTTTCCTAAAATGTGCTGCTACATGTATTTGTGTTTTGGCTGGTCCGCCTAACACAAAGTTTCAAAAGTATTTTATGTCATAAAAAGTGAAAACACACACTCTCTTCATTTCTCTTCAAGTCTTTCCCCGGCGTTTGGCCTATAATTTGTGTTACTCTTCCTTTACCTGTGTTATTTTTACATCTTAATTGTACTTGAGTATTTGCGAAAGAAACATGTGCACAACTGTTTTCTAATTGATTTTAATTTTTTGGTCATGAAAATTTAGAGTACGATTTTAAATAACATGTCTAAAAACACAATTTTAGCTAATTTGAAACAATAGCTTTTTGAGTGTCTATTTTAGGGATACCAGTATCGACCCTAATCAATGGGACTGATGCCACCTTCGTTTTCTCCCTTAGATGAAACGCAAGCTTTTCTTTTTTTGTGGTGGGTTAGAACTAACCTTGAAGGAGGCAGGAGTTATTATAGATTCAATTCTATAATACTTCCATATGGTAGACGTCCAGTAAAAATACTTTCATAGATCTTTATACACGAATGCTGCTTCAAATAAACTGAAAATAGGAATGACATGTAAGTGTTCAAATGATTACGATACTAGAATCAGTACCATATGCTGGTGATGAAACAGAAAGTTTATCACTGCCCTCTGCCATGGCTTGGCTCCGTTTGTCTTTTTGCATTAACCTTCTAATTATAGCCAAGAAAGATCCAAACATGTAATTTAAAATTACTTTCAGCTGATTTGATCAATAAAATGTATTTAACTATAGAGCACTGACATACTTTGGAATGTATGGCCTTTCCATGGTAAATTTTCTAGTTCCATAAAGGTCTATAGTGAGACGTGTCTTCAACCAGGGTGATGTCTGCCTCTTGCTACATAGTATTACATGTGTATGTACACTTTTAAAATACTTTCAATTTTTTCGGTCTCCAAAGAGGTATCTAGAATTCTCATCTCTTCTCTGACGTTAAAACATGTTCCAATTAGTAAAAAGATAAAGGATTAAGTAGCAAAATGAAGTATGTAAAAGATGAATTTGTCCATCATATTTACAAAGCTAAAAAAAAAAGAGAGAGAATGAAACTGAATTTTCAATTCCTGGCTATCTAGAAAGCTGAAGTGTTTTCAGGAAAACCGTAAAATAAAGTACAAGATAGCTTTTAGTTGTAGAGACTTACACAAGAACCTAAGAGCAGTTGGCATAAGAAAAATTAGCTGACCTGAGGAAGTGTGGATTGAAATAAAATTATGAGGCTCACTTAGCATAGCCTTTCACATTCAAATATGTCAAAGAAAAGATAGGAGGACAAATTTTATTTCCATATGATCCCTACAAAGGCTTCGTAAGTTGTTATCCCCTTCAGGAAAATGTAGTCTATACTGAAGCAGCAGTAACAATTTCTTAGGCATTTTTGTTCTTTAGTTTTTAAGATTATAACCATCTTCCCTACTTCTGTAAATCTCAGTTTCACATAAACATTCAGGAGCAGAAATACTGAGTAATATAAAGCTCATCAAAAAGCCAGCCTTGCCGGGAGCAGTGGTTCATACCTGGAATCCTAGTGCTCTGGGAGGCCCAGCTGGGTGGATTGCCTGAGCTCATACGTTCGAGACCAGCTGGAGCCAAAGAGAGACCTGAAATCTAAAATAGACGGGTGTTGTAGCGGGCACCTGTAGTCCCAGCTACTTGGGAGGCTGTGGCAAGAGAATTGTTTGAGCCCGAGTTTGAGGTTGCTGTGATCTATGATGCTACAGTACTCTACCCTGGGTGATGAAGTGAGACTCTGTTTCAAAAAAAAAAAAAAAAGGCCAGCTTTGCCTGGAACACTTTCTTCTTCTTAGTAAAGTATCACAAGAATGGAGAAGCAAGAATCTAATGTACTCAATTCTAATATGAAGCCTGTAGAGAAGATAATACATACTCTCATGGGAGGAAAACTCAGATCCAGTCCAGTGGGGGTAGGAGAGAGAGAGAAAGCAGGCAGAGGGGAGGAGGGAGGGCGTTGGGGGTCACTGAGGGTGGGACATGATCATAAGAGGGACTTTACCTAACAAATGCAATCAGTATAACCAAATACCCTGAATGAACCCCAAACAGTAAAAAGCCAGCTTCTCCCACCTGTAAGTCTGTTTGAAGGGCAGTGACTTGGATTATCTCCGGATGATTGAGGCCTCGTCATTTTGCGTATATTTTACTTATGTTAACCAACAAGTGCGCTTCAGGTATTTCCTGGTATGATACAGGTGTGTTATTTACGTTTGGAGATTTTACAGCAGTGCAGGGCATTGACCTTTGTGTTTAAGCTGTATGTAGACAACATGTCATGTCTTTTGCAGCTAACGTCTCTGTAAACTTGGGCCTTGAGAAAGTCCAACACAAGAAAGTTTTAATTATGTTGGACTTGCTCCTCACAAAAAAGAAGCGTATGACATTGGTTGACCGTATTTACATGAAACTCCTATGGTAATTTATCTTGCATAATCTCTCAAATTGTAGCCAAAGAAGAGTAACTTTTTTCTTAATTCAGTGTTGGATGGCCTGCCGAAGTGTAAATGGTTACTCTGAGTTATGCAACTGAAGAAACGTATGTTCCTCTGGAATATCTTATCAATGCTTGTTAATTAAATCTGACTGCCTTTCCTTGATGTGATTAAATCTCCTCCTGATACCTTATCTTGCAGGGTTCCTGGGCTTCACACCGATTTCTGAGCTCTGCAGTTTCACTTTGTTTGAGTTTCCTGATTGTTCACACCGGGAAATGCCATTTGCTTGCTTTTAGGGCATTTCACTCTGTAAGTTTCTGTTTGTTCTTTCTTTTCTTTAATATTCTGTTTTTCTTGATCATTGTCCTAAAGTTATTGTATTTTCCCCTTTAATGTTTAGTAAGCATTTTCTTGTAGATTATTCAAAGTTTTTAATTATAATTCCACCCGTCCCTATTCTTTGTAAACTTTCCAATCTTTGATTAAGTGCTCATAAGTACTTAAAACTACGTAATTAGGCAAACTCTCAGAAATGCATAGTTTTCTTGTAAATACTTTTAGGCACTTTTAAAAATGCACTGTAATTACCTGTGTTTGGTCTTACGTGTGGAAATCCTAAATTTAGCTAGAGGAGGGTGGCGGTGTAAATGCATGCTCAGAAATGCAGTTCCCACACCCTGTCCTATGCTCCCGTTGTCCCTCATGATCAACATTTATAAATTAACAATGGTGATTTTCACACCATTTCAGGTGTGACTGGAGTAATTTTTACACTGTGAATTTTCAATGAGTTTTTCTCTGGAAAAATTATGCTAGCTTGGAGCCACTAGCGGTAATTTATTTTTTGAACAGAGAAGTGATGATTTCATTTTCCCAAGTCACTCACACTTAAAACGTTAATGTCATCCTTAACTCTCTTTCTTCCTTATTTTCGCCTTCAGTCGCTAAATCCTGTAAAATTCTTCCTTGAAAACTGACCTTGGTCCTCTTCAGTCCATTTTCATGCCCGTTGAAATCATCAGGTGTTCACATCCAATTCTTGGACAACATGTTCCTTCCTTCCTGGTTGAACACTCAACACCCTCCACAATCTGGCTCACCCGGCTTTCCAGGCCGAGCTCCATCGCCCTCCTATTGGATCTGTTTATACCACTTCTCTGGTCCACTTGCCATCATCTTCCCATGTCACATACAAAGCTGCATCCTCTCAGCCTCTCTTGCCCACAATCTCGGGCCGACTTCCCTTCTTTTCTCTTGAAGTAGTGTCTCAATAGCTTGACTCACAAGCATCTTGTCACTGGCTACCTTGTTATCATGTATCTTTGTGCACATAAGATCTGTCTCTGCAACTACATTATAGGAATGAAAGGGATTTATCCCGTTTCTGTATCCCCAGGTTCTAGAACACTATCATTGATGTAGTAAATATTCCTATGGATTACTTTAACTCTTCCCCATACGGTGCCTCCATAATGATTACATGTTTGTTATTATGTCATCATGTCTCAGTGCAATGTTATTAAATTTTCATGGCTATCGCTGTTATTATAGCAATATTATTTTCCTCCATGGAACATTGCCATCACCTGGCCCTTTGAGTATAAGGACAATAATAACACAAATTTAATTAAAAAATGTTATGTACTCCCCAACCAAGTGGATTCCCTTTTCATCAATAAGACAAAAGCTCTATTGAATGTGTTATTACACTGATAAAGTAATTTTGAAATTAGATTATGATGCAAATGAGTTGGCTAGGGTTTATTTTCCTTCTTAGGAGGAGGATGAGACCAGATTTGTGCTGTTGATGAACTTCTAGTTGAAGAAGACTATTTCTGACTTATATATATATGCTACAAAAAAGTACAAGCTGACCATTACTAATCTCAGAGTTGACTGCAGGTTTTTTTCTGTGTGGCAGAATATTAATGTATTAGATGTCATAGATGAGGTAGGAACAAAAGCTTTGAGATTTACATATTTTATAAATAGTAGCAGCAGTCATTCATTCTTATTGATATTACAAATTCATCTTTCATTTTATATTAGATATTTTAAAGAAAAGGAACAGAAACAAAGAAAGAGTCAATCAAATGGACATAAAGACAAGAGTTCAGGCAGATGTGTCTTTCAAAATTATGTTTGGTTTAGAGAGACACATTGTGTTTCTTTTATATGTTATATCATTTTTGCTATTTTCCTTCAAGGACAAAAATGTATCTTTAAGTTGAATACTGAAGCCATTATAGTTTCCATAGACTCTCTACAATAATTCCTTTATAGCGAGAATGAAAGACCGAGTTATCATCCAACCAAAGTAGTTTCACCACAAAGTCGTTCCCATCAATCCACCAGCTCAGAGTATCCAAACAGCTTTCGTCTTTTCTTCTGGCTTATTTATTTTAGTTTATTGAAATTTTTGTAAGTAATTTTAAAAAGAAGGAATTACAGCTTTTGTATTTTAAAGATTGAAAATAATATTTAAATGATCAAGTGGCACAAGGCAATAACCTCAATTATTTTTTAAGATTGCCAGATGGTCTTTGAACTTAGCATTCTTCTTTATAGTCATAAATAAGTTGCATGTTTACAAAGCATAGCGATAGACTATTAAGAACAAATGAAACATGAGCTATCTAAAGCTGGATATGTGTAGATGGAAATATCTTATGGCTTCTGCATATCAGTTTAGCACATTTGTTTTTGGAAATTATTTATAAATTGCTTTAAATTGGATTAAATTACATAAGAACACACATATGAGAAAAAGACTTCATAAAATACATTGAGTAGGTATGAATTATATGCCAGTTTCAGGTCTCAAGTATTTTTAATATCACAATATCACACTTTGAATACATCATAACAATAAGCCTGATATATTTCTAAATTATTGAAGTAGGCGCGTAGTTGAACATAAGCATGAATTCTTACTTTATAAAACATCACATTTTAAAGTGCACTTTATGTGCTAAATTGATATAATGATGAGAAAAATCTTTCAAGTTACATACCACATGGGTACAGTTATCAGAATAAAATTATGAGAAAAACAGAAAATGCAAAAAGAAAAACACATAAAGATCTCATGCTAATGCCTAAATAATCTTAGTTTACAAGACTGGCCTGTAGTGAAGTTTATGTTTGATATTTAACTTAAGAACAACCCCTTGGGCGGCACCCATAGCTCAGTGGGTAGGGTGCCGGCCACATACACCCAGGCTGGTGGGTCCAAACCCAGCCCAGGCCAGCTAGACAACAATGACAACTGCAACAACAACAACAAAATAGCTGGGTGTTGTGGTAAGTGCCTGTGGTCCCAGCTACTCAGGAGGCTGAGGCAAGAGAATTGCATAAGCCCAAGAGTTTGAGGTTGCTGTGAACTGTGACGCCACAACACTATACCTAGGGTGACAAAGTGAGAGTCTGTCTCAAAATAAATAAAATAAAGACCAAGTCCTTGTCTTAAGAATCTTTTAAACTTGAGGACAATACCCACCAAGTCTATAGAGGATTGGTTGGACTCATCTGAACTCACAACAGCAGGGTGAATCACAAGACACAGAAATGCATAACCTCTGTCAGGAAAGAGCTGGAAATGCCAGTTTCTTTGGGGGCCATCTCAGCAAATGTGGGATGAATTTAGTGAGTTTCATTAATTACATCTGATGTTCCTGTGCGTATATTAAGAAAAATTGTTTTGACTTTATCTGAAATAGGAATTTGGAAAATACAAGAATCATCTTTTATTAATTTTTATATCAACCCAAGAGCCTAGTAGAAAGAGTCACAAATAGTAGTAATTAAATAAATGTCTATTAAACTGGCATTTTATCACATCCTTTGAATACAGATTAGAAACATTTTCTGGACTATAATTTTCATTTTTATTTTTTATTTCATGTTAATGTGAGGGTATAAACCACCAGGTCACAATATCTGAATTTGTTAGGTCAAGTCCCTCTTGTAGTTGTGTCCACACCCAAAAGGTGTCCCATACATCCCTGTATTGTGCTCATTAAGTGAGTGCACCCCAAAACCCCTCATCCCCTCTTCCCCTGATTTTCATATTTTTGACATTGAATTACACGCAAACATACTACCCTGACGATACATACACATCCTTTTATAGGCATGTGTGTGCCTATGTAAACATGAAAACATGTTTCAGGATTAGCGTCATTCTTCCAATTTGGGGACTTAATTGTTAGTTTGCAACATGGATTAAAATTCATTATATAGTTTATTTCATGCAAATTGCCAATATCATTTTTATTTATTTAAATATAATTTTAGAAATGGAAAGGTTGTGAATTCAAGCAAAACAAGATCCATTTCATGAGGCCACATCAAGTCTTTTCCAATCATCTGTTTTTCTCTATTGAATGTATAAAGGGACTAGATCTCTTGAAAGCTTTTGATATTTAGCAAGGATACAATAAGTACAATAGATTTTTAACTTTATCTTGAGCCATGAAGGCTGGACTTGAACCTGACCTATTCGCCTCATTCTTTTGTTCATTATCTAGAGAGAAAGTAGGGAAATTATTTATCAAATATACAAATGGTTTTAAGCTAAGAGAGTTAGGTTGTACTACTTATTTTAGGGGGGAAAGGAGAAACATTCAAGAAAATGCTCTTATAAATCATTTCTCACAAAATTTATATGGGGAACAATGGAGTCAAGTGTGCAGAAAAGGGCTTGTCAAAGGGAAATGCTTTTCTGCCGCCACATCGCCCCTGCCCCATTAACCCCACTAGCTTCTGGGCCTCGGTGCACTACTGAAGTTACTCTCAGCCTTACTCCTCTGTTCATTCACTGTTGTAGGCATATTAGTTTTCTATGGAGTCCTAACAGATGGCCACAATATTTAATGGCTTAAAATAACACAAATTTATTATCTCACAGTTTTGTGGTTCTAGAGTCTAGGCCCAGCACAGCTCAGCTGAGTCCTCTGCTGAAATCAGGGAGTTAGTGGAGCTGGGCTCTTATCTGGGAGAAGATTCTACTTCCATGCTCATTCAGCTTGTTGAAAGAATTCAGTCCCTTGTGGTTGTAGGACGAAAGTCCTGGGGTTTTTGACAGGTATCTCCTTGGAATCCTTTGCTTGGAATTTTTGCTGGTCTTTCTGCTACCAGTCAAGCAAGATCTCTAGTTTTCAGGATGATTAGATTAGACCCACTCAAATAATCCAGGCTAACATCCCTATTTTATTTTATGAGTAACCTTATTATATCTTCCTGGCCCACTAATCCAGGCTAGCATCCCTATTTTAAGGTCATTTTATGAGTAACCTTATTATAGCCCTTAGATCCCCTAACAAATTCGTGGGCGTAGCCCAGGGAGTGGAGGTTGTGGGGACCGTGTTCATCTTCACTGACACCGGCGGCATTTGATACTCAATTATTCACTCATTGAAGCTCTGCTTCCTTGGACTAAAAAATCACCTTATTTAACTTTATTTCAGCAGTACTTACATAAACTCTATCTTTAACAGATTTTTAAGTGTATGTAATGCAGTGTTTTTGTCTGTTGTACAGCAGGTCCTTTTGAACTAACTCATCTGGCGTAACAGACTTTACGCCTGTTGATTGATAACGCCTCACTTCTCTCTCCCTGTGGCCCCTGACAACCACCGTACTCCTCTCTGCTTTTATGGATTTCACTAGTTTATATACCTTAGATAAGTGAAATCAAGTATAAGCTTTAATAAGACTAATACTAACAACAAATGGGAAACTCTGAATGCAGGGTTTGAGAGTGAGTTCAATTATAAAAATATCAGAATGGTTGAAAATATGATTACTGGATAATGAAATTGGGCAAATCATATTTGGTGGTAAAAAGAGAGAATGTCATTTGACCTTGCTTTTCCCACTGAATCTCTTTCCTTACCTTCTTACTGTCCTGTACCCTCTCCCCTCCCTGAGTTTGTGCACATTTTAAATTCCGGAATTTCCATCCTTACTGGGCGTCAGTTTCTTTTTACCTTTCACTTACTAGGAAGATTTTATCTGTGTTCATAATTTCAGCAACACTTGTCCTGATGGTCCCTAAACCTATCTCCGTCAATTTCATAAGCATTTATTGAGACGTTTTTCTTACCTTCTGGAGTGAATGTTCCAGAGGGCAAGGATTGTAATGATATAGTTCACTGGGCATCCCCAGCATCGGGCCTGTGTGTGGCATGGAATATATCTTTTATAGTATTTGTTAAATGACTAAATAAGCCAGGAGAGTGAGTGAAGATATAAATACATAAACATAAAATTTCAGTATAACCTGGCAAATGAGAACAATTAAAGGTGCTGGAAACCCTTAAACCAATCTGGGATTTTTAAGGTAGAATCCTGATGTTTACACTGGGGATTGGATCTTGAATATAAATTTCAGATTAGAATCTTTTTTTCTTTCTGACTCCAAATGTACACATATAATCTGGGCATTAACCACAAGTGGAAGTCAAATTCATATTTCTGTGGAACTCTTGCTTTTCCCTATAATCTCTGTCTTAGAGAAAGATATTTCATCAGTCCAGTCCCCCCAAGCTACAACAGGAATATTCAGTCTTAACTCTACCCCATTCTAACCTTCCAACTGGTTCTGCCAATTCTCTTTAATTACTTTTGAATCCTTCCCTTGATGATGCTATTACCTTTGACTAAGATAATAACCAAACGAGCTCAAGATCTCTCTTCTCATGCCCCTGAAATCCATTCTCAATTCTGCTACTCCTGTAATCCTTTTAAATTATAAATATTGCTACCATCCCTGGCTTATAAAATTTTAAGTTCACTCTCATTCTACATGGTCAGGTCCAAACTCCTTCATCTGAGGGCTGGTAGTGACGTGGTTCCCGTCTGCCTTTTCTTACGTGCTGGCAGGAAACCTTATAGCCCATCCATATCACCTCCCTTTCAAGACACCAATATGCCAAGTATCGTACACATGGCTGTGGCACGTGCTTGTTCCTCTGCTTTAAATACTCGAATGATTTGCCCTGTCTCAGTGATTACCCTATCCTTGTCTGGGAACTCATATTCATGCTTCTAATCCCTTACTAAGCTTTACCTTCTCTGTGAAGCTGTTTTGTTCACCCCCCCCCACCTCCCTCATCTTATTCTAATTGGATACATCTCTCCTTTTTTTTCCTAGGATACCTTATGCATGGGCTAGACATGGTAATTCCCCATATTTGGGGAATGTTTAGCCTGACTAATCTGTGTCCTCCTGCATTGGCAATGAGCTCCACCAGGGCAGAGGCTGTCCTTTTACTTATCATTATATCCCTGTATGTTTCCCAAAACATTATTAAATATGTTATTATCTCACTATTTAAGCATTTAAAAAGTACCAGTTTGTTTAGTTCTCAAGAGATTATTAACAACAAGGGATTATTATTTTCCTCACTTTGCAGAAGAGGAAACTGAGGTAAAGAGACATTAAGTCTGTCAAGGTCAAGGTTGTGTGCCTGGTAAATGGCAGTGCACAGACTGGCCTGAGGCAGTCTGGCTCTTGAATCTCTGTTCTTAATCTCTATGTTTGGTGACCTTTTCTGGGAAACTTGACTTGCAAGTTTCCTCAACTATAATGAGAGCACTTTGTAAACAGTGACAAGTTCTTTGTTCCATCTGCCTTCCCCTTCCCCACACACTTATCCACATAAGCTTGCTGCACTTGCGGCCAACAACTACAACTCAAAAACCCTTGTTAATTAAACCGTGTTCAGAAAGTGGATTTGTGTTTCTTTCCACAGACTCCTAGACCTAAAATTTCCAGCAAGTCAAGTTAGCATTTATTTTGTTTTTAGAAATCTCATTCAAAATATTCCTTGAGCTATATCCACTCTCTAACATTTTGTTTTTTTTCACGTTTTGGTTCTTGATTTTTTTCCTGGTACTTGCTTATTTTATCATCAGTTCTTAAAAATAAAGACAAAGATGTTCAAAACAAGTTTCTTGCCCTTTTATCCACTGTTTTACCAGTGACTCAAGACCTGAGGCTTAAGCCTTGCTATGCTACTCTATCCTGTGAAGGGAAAGGTCAGCTTGAGTTACCTGCTCAGACCAATGAAATGTGTCACACGATGTGTTTTTCCAAGAATAGATAAAGGATCCCAGTGTGTAAATATTCATTGTATAGCTTGGAGGAGGGAACTAGTGGAAAATATTTATAGCTTCCACTCACCCGGTAGGGGTGTGTGAGAATCTTGGTATGAAGGGGACCCTCCGGTAGCCAGAGGCTGTGACTCTGTGTTTGGACTGACTCTGCTTCTAGTTAATGGGAACTGTCAGCTACAGCGCAGCAAGCTGTTATATTTATGGTATACATGTTAAAGCCAAAATAATGACATTTAATTTCTCCTTGATATGCCATCATTCCCACCTCTAAAACTATCTGAAATTATGGAAGGATTCAACAGCCAAGGTAACAGTCTTAAAGAAAACAGAAAATGACCAGGGTCTTGTTATTGCTGCTGGTGAATCTATCACCACCCCATGCTCTTTTTAGAAGCATCCTGGGAGTATATCCGTGTTTAAACATGTGGTTGTGCAGTGACACAGGGAAGTTGTGTTGTTGTTGGTGGTCTGCTTTTTAATAAAAGAAGGAACAAATAAAAAGGAAAAGAGAAAAGGATAAAATATAACAGGTGAAGGGCTAACAAAGTAAACAATTGTTGAGTTTTTAAAAACGTATCTTGGTTTTTGTCTGGCGAAGTGGAAACATTTCAGTGATCATTCCCAGAGGATTTTCTCATAAGTGTTTTGTTTTAAGCAGATATGGCACAAGCTTCTGGCAGTGTTGACCTTGAGTAATGTGAGAACACATGCAATGTTGTGCGTATTTTTTAAAAAGGTGCTTCAGACTGAAAAAATATTTAAAAAAAGAAAATATTTCCTTCATTCATTTCACTTGTTTTTCACATGTTGGCTATGGTAACTACTAATAACTTGCCCACTAAGTTTAGTGAATACAGCTCTTGCTTTGAATAACAAATGTGTTGGATTTTAGATTTTTCAAGATGATTTGCTTGGTTTGGATGAGCAGCTACAGGACTTTTGTATGGTGATTAAGTGGGAAAGAACATAGATTCAATTCCCTATTATGGCTGATTTTGGGGGGATCTACTTCAGACATGTGTTAGTAACAACAGTGGGAGATACATTAGAAATAGAGCTTATTAAACAAGGATGAATACATGTTAATTTATTCATTTTGAGCTTATCTGGATTTTACAGATTCTGTAAACTGATGTACAGGAAATCTTAAAGCTTCCCAACGCCTTATGGGGATCAATAATAAATCAAATGTAATGAACATTTCAGGTTTCTTACCAAGTAATTAATATGAAATTAAGATAAATTTATTATTAATGACTATGTGTGATAGACTCAAACTAAATAGAGATGATTGATAACAAATTCTATTAGGTATACACTTGGACTTTGGGATCAGTTCTTTCTGTTGCTTGTCTTATGCTAAATTTCAAATAATTGATCTACTGGTCATTTTCACATCTTGATTCACTTTTAACCTTGGGGAATAGTTTGGTTTTCTTTTTGTTTTGTTCATTCCAGACAGTATTTTAGGTGCGTTAGGGAGTGGAGAAGCGTTGGTTGGTCGGTTAGTTGTGCGTTTGGCAGCTGTGTTTCATGTATGTGGATATTGAGGGGATTCATTGGTTGGCTTGGGCCACATAATGTGAGTTGAGACAGCTTGAGATTGTGTGTAGGATATTGAGTGGGTTGTTTGGTTGATTTGAGGTCATGATATGGGTTGGGGTAGCTTTCCAGCAGAGGTTTGAGAAGTCTGGTAAGATCACTTTTGTAGAATTTGTGAGAAATTTGTTCTAGTATAACTTCACACAAGATGTAAAATGTTCTGTTAATAGTAATGAACTAAGGATATTGCATCTTTAAATAATAATAAACTCCTTTGACTGTAAAGTAAGGTATAAAAGCATAAAATAAGGTAATTGAAAATGTCTTGTCCAATGTTAAATTTAAAATAGTTGGTCTACGGGTCATTCTCACGTCTCACAACTTTAATAACATTATTTTTTCTTTACTTGAGTGGTTATGAGGAGACAGTAAAGAAATTGTTCTGTTTGGGCATTTTTAGATGGCTTGTAGTTGTGAAATAGCCAAAATAAAGACAGCCTTTATAATTTACGTTATGCAAAGTGTAAGGTCAGATACCCTTTTTGGGGTGTGTGCTTGGTAAATGTGTAAACTTCCTCTCTGTCCTGCCTCTCCAGACTTACTCCAGCTCTTAAGGGGCAAAATGGCCATAGGCTCTATTGCTACCACAGTAAAACCTCTATAGCTGTATAGCTGATCACCCTCCTACACTGAGCACCTCCTGAAGTTGACCTAATTTTCCTAGATCAGACATGCACCACATGTACGTATTAGCCCATTAGGCCTAGTTCTTTATGTTGACCACCTCTGCATATTGACCAGTTCGTTACTGTCTCAATGTTTAGAGGTTCTACTGTATTTAGGAAGACAACAACACCTGGAATCCCAAGAACATTCATATGGCTGCTTCTCTTTCAGCTAAGCAACTGAGAAGAGCTGTTATATAAAGTGTTCAGTTTTGCAGTCATTTTAGTCTTAAGCTGTTTATACACAGAAACACTGCCAACATTATGAATTTAGCATACTATGTTTTCAACCAAGAAATCAAGCAATGAATGTATTTGCATGTTCTTGAAAGTAAGTAATTTTGATGTACTTGATACCTAAAGGGAAGTTCCCCTGCAAATCTTCTCTTTCAACCGTGGTTTCACATCAGGATAGACACAGCACTTATTAAACCAGTTCTTACATCTTCTTCTTAGGGGACCAGCCTCTTTGATTTGGAGGATGTCTGGCCATGAGGAAGGGTTGTGTTTTTGTTGCTGTTGTTTGTTTTTTGTTTGTTTGTTTAATGAGAAAGTGAGTGAACTGATCTTGATGATTGTGGTACTTGTTGCATGTGAGCCTTCAATAATTTGTATTTGGCAGAATCATACTCTTGATTTTATGAAACCCTTACATTAGCCAACTGAGTTAATCAAGCATAACCCAGCATTTCCATGTCATAAATAGTAATCCATTGGCACTGATAGTGGTGCATGATTGTGTAATGCTCCCCATGTTAACCCCACGTTAGCCTGTTATACGGGGCAGTTTAATAAATCGCCTAGCATAGCAGCTGCCCAAGATGAATGATCACTGTGTAGTAGCAATTAATTATAAGTTCCAAGGTTATAAAATTTGGCAATATGTTTTCATTAAAAAATGTGATTATTTATTTTAAAAACAAGTATAGAGATTATGTTGATTGATATAGGTGATAGTTTAACATCCAAAAACAATTGTTTGGGCTTTGAAGACTCTCCAAAGTCTAAAAAACCAGAGTGTCAAGTCCATTCCAATTGGGATATGGACCAGGACAGGCCATATTCTGGCCATATTTTCTACCCACATAGATGTGTTTTGAAGGTACAGATACACTGGCTATAGATAGGGTGCATGGTGTGTGTATTTCTGGGTAACTCACTTCCTAAAGGGTTTGGAAAGCTGAATAAATAATCTCACCTCTGTCTCTTAATGATTGTGTCCTATGTCTATAGATAAGAGTCCTTACATCTTTTATAGTTTAATTTGGCAGGAAAAATCAATTCCTTCCTCATCCCTACTTTAGGATGGTTGTTTTGCTTTTGTTACCTAGGTACATATCTAAGGACTAATAATATAAAATGAGGGAAAAGGTCGTGAAATTGAACACAGAAGAACAAGCCTCTGTAGAAAGAACATTGATGTTGTTATCTAAAGACTTGCGTTCAAGAGAACCCTTCCTAGCTGCCATTTTTGAAAGTCACTGAAGCACATCTAATTTTGGTTTCTTCATATCTAAAAAGACAATAATCCATGGGGTAATTGTAGAGTGCCTAATTTATGTTTCAGAAGAGAAGTTTTCTCAGCCCTATAATTTTTGGTGTCAAGATGTGCCCACAGAGACTATCTATCCACCTACCTACCTACCTACTATGATCTGAATGTTTGTATTCCCCCAAAATTCTTATGTTGAAATCTAATTACCAAAGCGATGGTATGTGTATGAGGACAGTGGGTCTTTGCAAAGGAATTAAATGGTCACCAGCCTTTCATGAATGAAATTAGTGCCTGTATAAAAGAGCCCCCAGAAGGCTGCTTTGCCCCTTCCATCATGTGAGGTTACAGTAGAAAGGTGCCACCAATGAATCAGAACGTGGTTTCTCACCAGACACTGAATCTATTGGCACCTTAATCTTGGACTTCTCAGAAGCCAGATCTATGAAAAATTAATTTCTGTTCATCAGCTACCCAGTTAATGGATATTGTTATAGCAGCCTGAATGGGCTAAGACACTGTCTATCAGTCTGTCAGTCTATCCATCCATCCATTTGTATGTGTGTGTGTGTGGCATACACCCAGCCATAGACTTCCCTAACAGTTAATATTGAATGTCAATTTCCAGTGTAAGCAAACTCCTTGATGATATGGTTTTCAGCTGCATCAGGGCACTATCTTAAACCTAAGAGCCCTTTGAGTAGGATATGCCAGTTTTGGAATATTACTCAATATCCCTTTGCTGATGACAACACCATTCAATCAGCAACCCCTTTACCTTTCCACTTAATAACAAAAGTTGCTTCCAAAATGATACTGTCTAGGAATATCAGTTTATGCCAGTAAACTTTTGAGACATCTACCTTAATGCCAGGGCCCATCCCTCTATTATCTATCAGGTTTATTTTTAAATGAATGATGATGTAGCAATTTAAAAGAGTTCTAAAGAACACTGTAGTGTACATACTCATGCATTTTCATATGATGTGCATTAATTCATCCTTAGCTAAGAAACTCTCCTATTATGTTTGGAAATATTTCCTACACTAACAAAATAACAAGCACACAAACACACGCTCTTGTTTCTGAAATAGGCAACCCATTGTTTTGTAAACAGAGTGACAATAGGTGCTATGAGGACAAGCTGACTACACAACCCGCTGGGCTGCTCCATGTGGCTCTGCCACTTGTTCTGACATCATCTCTTCAATCTTGAAAATAAATCTGATATCAACACTGCATCCATTGTAGATCCTCTGTCGTGACTGGAGAGTGCAGGGAAACAAATTATACATCAAGGCCTTTGGCTGTGCTGTTTGGATGAGAACAAAAAAGGAACATCCAGACCCATAATTTTAAGCATAGTCTCTTTTCCCCGAGCTCTTTCACAAAAAGACAGCAGAATATGTTCCTGTGTAACAAATGTGTTCCTCATGTTTTGAAAATATTTATTGAGGATTTTTACATCTCGGTTTTTCTTCCAAGAATGTTGAATCACGATCGCTTTACTAGGACAAAGCAAGCTGACAGCCCACATACAACCTGTTATCAAGACACTCTTGAAAATATGTTCTATTTCTAAATAGTCAAGAAACTTGTTTTCTTTTTTTAATTTTTTTTCCTTTACCATAAAGCTCTCTCCAATTGAATTGCCCTATTCAATACAGTGCATACTTAATAACAACCACTTTCCCTTCAAGAGAGACGACAAGGGAAGTGCCTGTTTATTTAGCTGATCACTTAGTTCTTTGTTGCCCGGCATAGGGTTCCATTGTGGAGGGAAGACACAGAGGTAGAACCCCCATCCCGAATGATTTGTGCAATTTGTGCAGTGTTTTTAAACACTTACTGCCGTGGGGCAATTTTCCACTTTATTTTCTTCTTAACTTTTTTTTTTTGCTTTGTAGCCTGTTACATTACGCCTGAAGCTTATCTTGCTTCCTAAAACTGAAGGTGAGATGAAAAATAAAGAAGGGCTCGGCACCTGTAGCTCAGCGGCTAGGGCACCAGCCACATCTACCAGAGCTGGCAGGTTCAAATCCAGCCCGGGCCTGCCAAACCATAATAACATCAACAAGAAAAATAGCCGGGCGTTGTGATGGGCACCTGTAGTCCCAGCTACTTGGGAGGCTGAGGCAAGAGAATTGCTTAAGCCCAAGAGTTTGAGGGTGCTGTGATCTATAACAACACAGCACTCTACCCAGGGCGACAGCTTGAGACTCTGTCTCAGAAAAAAAAAAAAAAAGGGGGAAAATAAAGAAGGTGATAGCAAACATTTTAGAAGATTTCTATATTCTGTTTTAGGTTAAAAGTAGTCACTTTTGGTGACTGTTCTTTATAGGTGACATGGGCATATGACACAGATTTCTTCAATTGCAAACTCTACAATGCTGGGAACTTGTCTTATTGTCTCACAGCACGAGTAGTGTAGCATCAGTACCTAATGCACCTAGACTAGAGCACTTGTTAAAAAACAGACAAAAAATACAGAACAATAACAACAACCACAAAAATCCCTGAGTCTAGCTTTCAGGAAATAAAATGTTGGCCCAGAGTTTAAGGCGCTCTCAGGCAGTTGCCTGTGTGTGTGTTTGGTTTAACAGTTTTGAAAACTTGTTTTGAAATCGTGTTTTCTTGAAGTGATCCCTAATTTCATGTTTTTCTTATTTTCAGCATCTCCCAGCTGTTGTTGTACGTCACTGGTCCCTCCTTTTATTGATATATTGAAAAGCTTGTGCAGAAAGAAATTCATATGGAGGAATTATTGATTTAATGTTTTCATTTCTCCATGATAATAAAGAAAGAATGTAGAAATGAGTAACACAGAGAGTATCTTAATGGTGGAATTTCTAGCAGTGGACCATTCCAGAGTGGGATATTTATTTTGAAGGGAAAGGGACCTGCTGAGAAGCCTTCCTCCCCTTGCTCTAGTTTCTACCAAGATATATTGTCTGTTCTTAACTAGATACTCTACTGATCATGGCCAAGGTGGCCCCTTGCTTGATTTATGAGCAGGAGAGCTTGGAGGATTACTGTTCTGTTCTCTAGACTGAGTCCCACTGTGCCAATGGCTCCTCATTGGAATTGGCTCAGCTTTTTGGACTCTGCGCCTTGGTCCACTGAGCTGTGTCCACCTGCTCCTGGACCACTTTCTACTTGTCAGTTCTTATAGTTTATCCTAGGGATGAATACTCGCCCAGCTCCTCCAGACTCCCAGTCAGCAACTTTCATTGTAGCCAAACATACTTCTTGTTCAAGCTTGCCTGGGTTTTGACTGTCTACTTTTTGTTCCTGGAAAAAAAAAATCAGTTATTTTAACTGAAAAAATAATTATCTAATCATTAACCATACTTTATGAAATGCTTCCAAAGCCCATTTCTATCATTTCTAAATTGGTCTGATTCTATAGCTGATAAAATAGGCTAAAACAAATGTGGAAAATGCAGGGAGTGCTCTAGTTTGTCTCAACAATGTTGAGCACAAAATGCATTTTGAGAAAATAAGTATAAGCTTTCCTATCTATTAAATTTCAGAATTCCCCTGTCTCTTTCCCCCTCCCAGAATGAGTTTTTGCTTTCCCACCTCTCCTTCCCAACTCAGAGTCCTCTCCACTTCTCAAGGCTCTGCGTAGATGGTACTGATTTCTTTGATCAGGTTCCATCTCTACACACTATATTTCTCATCATGGTTTTCCCGCTTGAAAAATATATGTCATTAATCATATAGATGACATAGCCAAGGAATAGTTCAGCGCAAGGTATAATCAGAGCCAGGGAAAACATTACAGAGTATTTTTAACTGTTGCTGTTAATAAACTCTTCTTTGTATATAAAGACTGTAACTTTGAACAGAGGTTAATATTTATTGAGTGTTTCTATATGACAAGCACTGTTCCAAATTTTTGAATATACTATTTTATTTAAAAATTATCATCACAGGAGGCAGGTACTATTATTATCCTCTATTTATATATGAGGAAACTGGAGCGCAGGTTGTGAAAATAAATTAGCCCGTGTCACACAGCTTATAAGTGCCAGAGCTAGGACCTGAACTCAGGAAATCTGGCCACACAACTGTGGTCCTTGTCACTTTACTATTGAATATCTACTCAGGGTGAAGGATTGTAATGGAAAGCTTTTTATTTATC
Organism: Galagoides demidoff; assembly: GCA_963574575.1. Classification (NCBI taxonomy): domain Eukaryota; kingdom Metazoa; phylum Chordata; class Mammalia; order Primates; family Galagidae; genus Galagoides; species Galagoides demidoff. Next base: position 35,593 of record CAUYQV010118448.1, read on the forward strand.
ATATCTAAGCCTCATAAACCCCTGGGGGTAGATAGGTTCAGAGGATTTATTGGGCTTGCCATGAAGGGAAAGTGCTGGGGAAAAACCATGTGAATCCAGGATTGTTTATATCACCACACTGACCTCCTTCCAAATGTCACCCATGGATTATTGGTGACTGTCAGGAGCCGAATTTAATAGAGGGGGCCACAAGAAGCTTCAACATAAGCTTCAACAGATGTTATCAGCTATTGTTTTATATTTTTTATTTTATGGGATATTTGTCATAGAAGTGGTGTCTAGTTCAGTGTAGGAAAATTTTCAGGTATATGAAGGATAGTTAATGGGGTCAACTATCGGTAGACAGTTGGTAGGAATGCTAAATTGAAGTTATTAAGGGGTGTTGCAGAGAGGGTCAGTATCTAGTAGTCTTCAGAGCCAAATCTCTGAACTGGGTTTGGTTCAGGGTTGCTTTGGAAACAGGAGCATTTGATTTACTTTTCTAAATAAATTGCTTTTTTTTGAGGCTAAATCCATGTGAAGCATTTAGTATCATTAGTCCAAACTTCTGGTGACACTTTTGTCGTGAAAACTATTATCTGGCCACTGGATGCCACTGTTGTTCAACCAGAAATCAAAAAATGGGAATTCCTGTGGCAATATAATATTAGCCAATTAAAGAGCATCATTGCTATCATGGACTGTGGATTTATGCTACCAAACTCTTTCTCCTGATGAATGCAATTCCTCTAGATGAGTTGCACTTGCTGAGGGCAGGTAAGATGGAGGAAATAATGTACAAGGTTAGCAATCAATTTGGGGGTATATTTTACTTTTAACTACCCTGCAATAAAAGTATTTTTTTTCCTGCTTAGTGTACTGTAGCTGATGGTATCCATTAGTTAGCAGCTAATGTTGCAGAGTACGACCAAACGAGGTGTCATGGCCTGAAGCTATCAGAAGGGCCTCTTCATCCTAACAAAGGCCCTGGGGTGAATTCAGACACTCTAAGCACTGCATTGCAGATTGAAAGAGTTACACAGCATCTCCATTTATGACAGGCACAAATAAAGTAAAAATAGCTGTATTGTGTGCCTTGAAAAAGTACCATAAAAAATTGTGTATGTTTGAAAAGATCAGTCAAGGTTTGGGAGAAAAATGCTGAAGTAATAAATAAACGTGAAGTCAGTTTAGGAACAATCGTAATTGCTTTGTATGACAAGATTTGCATAGGAAACATTTCTGATTAATGTACAGTGAAGGCCACTGGAATGAGAACCAACCTCAGTATCTTTGCAGGATCTGTGCCTTCCAAGCTTGGAGGTATGGATTTAGCTAGTACAATTAGTCACTGTTTACCGAAAAGCAGATAGCGTCACGGTTCCTATTTAAGTATTTGAAATTATTATTTTTATCTTGCCAGCTATGTTGATTTTATTTATGTGCTTAAAAATAAAAGTGTGAATTTTATATTAGTAGGGAATTGCTATTCTTCATTTCAACCATATATAGGGAACAGGCAGGTGAGTTTTATCAGGATGACTCTTTCCAAGTCATAAATTTGAATGTATAATACCTCTGCATACATGCATGAAAGGTTTCAATTACCTAAAACATCTATTTTTTTCTTGTTGTTTTAAAATATAATGCCTTTATAGTCTCTCTCTCGACTGGCTTTATAATTAACACTTTGGAACTATTGATATGTGCTGGCCTCACATAGTGCAGTGAAATTCTATACTCAATTCTTTTTAAAAAAATTCTCATTTTAAACACTTACTTAACCATACTTACTTTTAATTTCTTCCTTCCTCCTCTGAAAGGTAATATAGTTATTTTATTTCAAAGACATAAATAAGCTTGGGGGTTAAGTGTGTGAAAAAGTAAAGGGAAGAGGTCCCATAACCTCTGAAATATTTACTTGGGGATTTTTAGAAATGTCAGTGTCATACCAGACTGGAAAATGGCGGTAGGACACTAATTAATTCAAAGAAATAGAAAGTATTTTTTTTCCATTTTATACCAAAAATTTCAGTGAAATTAAATATGTATTTTATATATTTTTTCTATACATACACAAATACATATGTATATTTTATATATATATATATTTTTTTTCTATGTATACACACACACACACGTGTGTGTGTATGAACTTTATGGCCACCCTGCGTATGTTAGTAACCAACATATATTCTTTTCACAGCAAATACTAGAAGATAAGGTTTGATTCAATGTAATCATGTGAAGACATAACCAAAATTACTTTTGTAGTTTGTGGTAAATACTATCACTAATTCCTCCTCTTTAAATAACATTCTGTGAGAGTCATGTTACAGACAACAATGATGATCGTATTCAGAACAATATTCTGAAAAGAGTACTAGAGAGACAGAAAACATCTCCAGTTACTGCTGTATTTTCAGTTTAATGCATCACATCTCTAGTATATTGAAGAGTTTCTAAATGGAGTGATAAGTTAATGCAGGAAGACAAGTAGTAATTCCATGTCTAAAAGTATTCATTTAGCAGAGTCACATTAAGCTATATAAAGCAGACCTCTCCTACCCTCCCCTTCTAATAGACCACAATAAATTATCACAACTTCTTTATTTTCTTCCAATATTTGACTAGACAAAGAACGTTTTTCTATCAATGTATACCCAAAGTGACTATGTAGAAGGAATGTGAAGTCAGCTTAGCCAAGATAAATGTTAATACCTTACATTGTAATGATACCTATTATAATTTTCTTAAAAATGTACATAAAATGAAAGGCTTATTATATTTTATAAAGTGTAGACAAATACTACAAAGAAGGATCTAGTGAAAAATTTCCTTATTTCGTAACTTACACAGAGTAAAAATTTATAAATTTCATTTATGAAGTTAGACTCATCGTGGAAGACCAGAAATGATTAGTATATGACACTGCATACTATTAGCACAATGATTTTAAATGGACTGATAAAATATTGCTTCCAAATTATTTAAGTAAATGGCCCCAATGAAAGCTAGGTCCACTGAGCAAAACTACGTGTCTAATTTTATATAGCTTGAGATTTTTTTCCTTATGCACATTATTTTTATAAATGTAAATATTCTTCCCTTATATTCAAAATATTGCCCAACTTGGACAATATTTTCCATTTGTAATAAAATTAAATTGGATGCTCCTATTTTTGGCACTGAGTTCAGTATTATCAGCTGTTGAAATATCTTTTTGTTTTCTTTTTTGCTGTATTTCTCTGATACACTAGCACATTATTAAAATGTTTGTTGTATTAGCAATTTAAATATTCAGGGATGGATGCAAATCAAACTGTATTCATGGTTGTATTTCTTAAATGATTATCTAAGACATCAAAGCAAAGATATGCCAAGTAGTATTTGTTCTTCTAAAGTTTTATGGACCTTATGGCAAATCAAAAGGGAAAACATTTATCAGTTTATCAGACTAAAAACCATCCTTCTGAATAAAATACATAAATATCACCACACATTCTTTTATTAGTGCTCTCTCTTTTATCATCAAACACGATAACTTTTAACTTATTTTTTTTATACTACCGTGGTGTGATATTTAATAATCCTGGCAGCTTCTCCCTTATACCCTCTCCATGGGTGAACTGCGGTATTAAATGTTTAAGAACATGGATAATTCTCTGAAATGCATAACCTGTGAATGCAGAAAATTTTGATTCACTTGAGGCCAGGACCAAAAGGAGAACCTGCCAAATGTCTTGGGCCTGATGACAGCTTTTTCAGAGGCGAGGAGAGGATTGGTAAGGATAAGGTGCCAAGAGAATTAGACAACTACAGAGATGGAAAGGAACCTGGATTATATCAAGAAGTAACTGATCAGGCAAGGAGGAAACAGACTATTAAAATGTTGAAAGAAGAGGACTCAACAAGTTTAGGGTTCTTTCTGAACTTTTAGATTCCTTTTCTTAAAGCTTTTAAGATTCTTCCATCCCTGTATAAACCTGGGATGAAAATGCATGGTTTTGAAATGATTACCTTCGTTGACTTTTGGGCAAGAGTTCAAGAAATCTTCTAAGAACTCCTTGTGACCCTGCTCAAATTAACATCCATTTTTGGGGTGCATGGAAAATGGAATTTCAGCTTCTTTTGAGAAATGTATTTATTAACTACACTATGATTATTTTCTTTGCAGAATTAAAAATACAAAAGGAACAAATGAGAGAAAAATACAGAAGGAACAAATGAATCAAACAAATAAGGTTTGATTCAATGTAATCATGTGAATACATAACCAAAATTACTTTTGTAGTTTGTGGTAAATACTATCACTAATTCCTCTTCTTTAAATAACATTCAATAACAAAATAAAACAAAACTAACACTTTATTTTGACACAGCTTTCAGGCCAGGCCTCAATAAGCAACCTCAATCCTTGGAACCTCAACAAATGATCAATAAATAACCTAAATATAAAATATGTAGACATTCAAAAAGAGAAATGTCCCTTTCCTTTTTATCTTTTTAACTGGCAACTGCTATTGAAGGTCTACTTTGTCTTCAACTTTATAAAGGAGTATATAAAAGCTACACAGAATCTAAAAATCTTGGTTTAAGAAAGTGTATTTAAAAATACACAACAGGGAAAGGACTTACTAGAAAAAAATAATTTTTGCTTTTTTTTTTTTTTGAAAAATACTGCTCTATCCACAGGGTTGAAATTATTTTCCAGTTTCAATTTTACAAGTCAAAATTGTCTACTAGGGTAGACAACAATGAATGGGGATAAAAGCAGAACAGATTTAATTGATTTATGTTCAGTCACTCCTCCTTAGCACTTAAAAAAATTAAGGTTTAATCATGCACAGAAAAGAAAACAATACTTACTAACCAGAAGTGAAATATTCTTGGAAAGGTCTTCCTTGAATATTAACTTAGCTAAGGTAACAAAAACAATCTTTTAAAGTTAATGTTTACTTATGCATTTTTAAAAAAAGATTGAGTCTTTCAAGTTCTTTTAAAATCTGGCCTTGAAACAGAGAATTGCAGAACTCAGAGGGGTAGGAGGGAAAGTGCTATTCAAATTGCGAGAAGTTAAACAACAAACAAATCAATAAAACCCACCAACATGGTCTGTCATTTGCTTGTTCTTGTTCATACTGAACCTGGTTAGTATTTACTATAATTTCTTTTGGCTGAAAGCAGAGGTAAGTCCAAAGCTCTGACCACTTCACAGTAATATAGTAGTAAGCTTATATGTAGGATGGATATTTCTCTGAGGCAGTGCTATGGACTGAACGTTTGTGTGCCCTTAAATTCATATGCTGAAACTTTCATTCTCAATTTATTTAGAGATAGGTTTTTTGGCAACTACATCATGAAGGAAGAGCCTTCAAGAGTGGGATTAATGACTGTAAATTAAAGAGACAGGGGAGAGATGATCTTTCTCTCTGCCATGTGATGTACAGCAAGGAATCTGTCTGCAAACCAGAAGACGGCCCTCACCACGAAGTGAGTCAACCCAAAACTTCATGTTGGACTGCCTTCTGGGCCTGCAGAACTGTGAAGTCTGTGTTTGTTGTTTAAATCACCCAGTCGATGGTAGCAGCATGACATGACTAAGATCAGTGCTTTAAGATATGTCTGAGTTGGGGGCCTGGATGTGTATGGGTTTAATGCAGGTAAAGAAGATGGAAAATAGGAGAGAATTAAGTATGTGGAAGTTATGACTTGCACTTAGTAGATGAAGGGTGAATCATAGACGCCTAAGGGCTTAGACGGGGATGCCACAAACCCTTCCATTACAGATGGGAGTGGGCACAGGTATGTGAAGTGGGCACGGCATAACTTAGATGAAGAGCAGGAGGAGGATGGACAAGCGGTCAAATTAGAACACTTGTATTTATTTTTAAATGTTTAGAAGATGATAATTGATTTATGATAGAGTTCATTTCCTTTTCTTAATTGATATATGTCCCAAGTTTATGTTTATGGTCAATGGCAAAATATTTAAAGCAGAGAGCTCTCCTATGACCTTTAGAGAACTATGAGAGATGAGGTAAAGAGTGAAGGGAAACTACAAATTAGGGGTTTAATTCAACACTGAACTCCAACTTCAGTGTGTTCTTTTTCCCCTAAGTAGCATTTTGTCACTCATTATGTCTTTGAATTTTATGACTAATGGAAGACATGAAGTGGAGAAGGACATAGGGGAAAATGCACAGGGACAAAGCCATCTCTATGTTGGGGTTATGGCTTCAGCCAAAGGAAATCGAGAGAACTGGGAAGGGAAACTGAAGAGTGTGGGCCATAACAAGATATTTTTCTCAAGGGGGATGATGGCCTACCAATCTCACTCCAGTTGGGCAAGTTCGTCTCCCATTTCACACTGTTCTGGTTTCAGATAACAAAAATGAAAATTTTGCTAGCTTAAGGAAAAAGGGGATGTGAACAACCAAGCTACCAGAAGAGTTTGTTTACTCTCCAGACCCATCTGGGCTTTTGCTTCTTTCAAATTGCAGCTTTATCTTTTCTCACTGCAACTCCGCGCCTAAACAGAAGGAAACCCAGATAGTCCTGCTCTCAAGCTTTAGATCTCAAAAGCTACCAGTGAAAGACAGGATATGAAATCTTTATTTCATACTGTGAAAAAATCCCAGGTAAAGGACTTAGCGGGAGTAACCATCTCCCAGCCAATTATCAGTGACCAAGGCATTTGGATGGATCCCACTTAGAGCCAGGGAGTCGGGGATTGTTAAGACAGGGAAGTAGATACCCGTTAAAATATAGAACCGAGGGAAGGACAATTTCTAAAAAGGGAAACTTAGTGGTCTAGGTGTTCATCTATGGTTTGCTAAGAAACGTATTGGGTTATTCAGGTTTTCTTTTTAGGTTGCAAATAATAGCAACACATTTTAGTGAACTCAATGGAGAGGGATTTACTATTAAGGTATAAGGGAAAGTGAAGAAATAGAGAGATCTGTCTTGGCTTCTAGCAGTCTAGTCAGCATGCACTTTCCACATCAGGTAATAAATATCCCGAACACTGGTATGCATCTCTTATAGTGACTGAGTTGAGAAGGGAAGCAGTGAAAGGAGACACGGGAAGGGACAATTCTTGACTCTAGCTCGTGGTGTTACTTTCTCATCCTCTGGCTTGATCACACAGAATGCCACCTTCCTGTCTGTACCTCTAGGTTTTATAATCAAATTATTTGAGCTAGAATCTGGTGGAGTAGAACCAGTTACATCAATGTGGGATGCTTGTGTGGGTTAGGACTTCAAGGTCAATTCATTTCATAGACCGCTGGTCAGACACCCATCTTTGGCCAGCTACAAGTCATTGTTTCCATGTTAGGTCTAGGAAAAGAGAAGTCAAGCAGAATGAAATGAGAATTAGAATGAAATCATGGATGTATTGCATAATTTAATTGGTGGACCTTTATGTGGGTTGTCCAGTAACCACAAAAATACAGATTGTGTTTTAAGTAAGTGGGCATTAATTGAAAGTCCTCTTTTGCCAAGAATTATTCTAGAAGATATAGGTAAGACCAGGGTATATAGGAGATGCATTCTCATAGATGAGCTATAAAATTGAGAGAGTAAAACTATGACAACATAAAAAACTAGAAAAAATCAAAAATATTCAAATCATTAATCTGCAATTTAAAGCAAAACACACAATTCATTTATTTGCTTCTTACAACATAATTGGCATCAGAAACAAGACTTTTAAAAAATACAGATACTTAAACTTTTCCAAAAGCAAGAACTTTGTGTTTGGCACTTTAAACTGCTGTTCTAGGGTCAGAATGGAAGTTTTAGAAATAAATAGCTTTTATGGAGGAGAAATACCTGAGAGTCATCCTAAGAATCTGAAAAGGATTTAGGATGGGGAAATGAGAAGAGATTGAATGAAAGGAAAGAAAATAGAAAGGGCGGGGATGAAAACTGAAAGCAAAGATAATCCCGCAGAGCAGTCTGCACCGTTCTGCGGCAATTGGTCCACACTGGTCAAGTTGCCTCCTCTGCTCCTGCCCAGCTTCTCTCTGCCCTAGGCTGATTCTGGTGAAATAGCACGCTCAGCTGCTTTCGCCTCTTTACTGGGGCTATTACTGGCTGTGGGTCTACCAGAGGGAAGGCTTCAGGCTTCTACTGTTCTTATCTGTTCTCAGCTCCATGGAAATTCTTAAGAGACAGAGCTCTAGTTAAAAGAGTGGGGGAGGAAGGAGAAGGTCTCAGATGATCATTGAGGAGGCAGAATGGTTTGATTTTTAAGCTCCTCTGATACATTTTATTTATATATTTGCTGCTTCGAGAGAAACCAAAAATGGAAGATAATTCATACATAGAATGCCTGCGCGAATAGCAAACCAGTAACTACTACCCCCAGGAGATTCTGGCCCCTGGCAGGGTATAGTTTCAGAGCTGTAAAAGGCAAGGGATATGTACGTTGATGTGACCCAGATCCAAAATATTTTAGATTCAGAAAAGGTCGGAGATTCACATAGCTAGCAGTGACCTTGGGGTTGGGGGGTGTGAACTTGCACAGTGAGAAGCAGGAAGGGGCCTAGAGCCTGCTACAGAATAAGCCTGATCATTAAGGTCAGTTATTTAAGGAGGTTCTGACAGGGCCTCCTTAAATTCTTCCAGGCTTTGGACAATTTCTTGCCATTTAAGACCAAATAAGTAGCTTTGTAATAGAGTCTGTTTGAGAATGAACCCCAAATCAAATTGCCCTAGAGTCTATAGAAAAAGGCGAAAAGCTTCATAAAATATAAAAAAAATTAAAGTATGTGGCTCTACAATTGTGGATTTTTAATTTGGCTCAACGTTGGTCAGCTGGGAGTGCGATAAAAATGGGAGAGACGTCAAAATAGGAGAAGGTACTCTATGTACTGTGAAAGTACTTTTTGAGTGTGTAGCAAGTGTGTGTGTGTGTGTGTGCACGCGCCTGTGTGTGCTGGGGGAGACAGCAGGGGAGGTTTGCCAAAACCAAAGTTGACTTTTCTTCTATTTCTAGGGAAAGTGCTGTCTGTAGAGCGGCACTGAGAGACAGTAGAGAAAATGCTTTCTTGTCAAACAAACCAAAAAAATAATCATTTCTCGAAGCATCCCTCAGGTGGTCCGTCCGCTCGGCCCACCAGCTGTCCTGTGCTTCTGCCTGGGCAGGAAGAAGAGTGTTTCAGCTCCTGGCCTCCAGTGAGCCCTTTAAATCCAGCTTCCCCCGCCCCCACCACCCCGCTCCCTTTCCCTGACAGGTGTTTTCCCAACTCCCCAGGCCTAGGATTTTGGGGAGTGGCGGAGCCAATAAGATTTTTCTTTGGGGGGAAGGGCGTGGCTAGTTGGGTCAGAGCAGGGGCGGGGTTTGCGCGGCTGAGCAGAGGCTGCTTGGTTGCGTGGAGGGTTGTTTTATTCCCATCGCCCCCCCCCCCACCCCCCGCCTTTTTTTTTTTTTCCGGAGTGTTATTAATTTCTCTGTGGGGCTGCAGCTGGAGACCGCGGAGCGTTGGAAATGACGCTCGGAGCTTTAATTACCGCAGCCGCCGGACAAGTGTGAGGAAAGCTGACAGGGAAAAGGAGGACGGGATCCGGGGAGAAGCGAGCAGCTCCCCCCGCCCCCTTTCCCTCCCGATTTGGACTGGAGGTGCAAGGAAACTGAAGAAGGAGCCGAACATAGCCCGGCTGCGGGGAGAGGCCGGAAACCTACCCCCGCTTTGCAATCAACTTTTTTTTGGAAACCTTTCCCCCCCACCCCGCCCTGCCTTTTTTATTGTTGACCAACCAGTGAGAGAGAGAGAGAGAAAGTGAGAAGGGAGCGAGAGAGCGAAGGATCACACGGGGAAATAGCTTCACAGTCTGGCCGGAGCCCCACGCGCACACGCTCGCGCACCCCCACGCGCGCACGGGCGCTCCCACTCCGCGCACACTCGCCCCTCCGGCCCCGGCCCTGGACCCGCGGTCGCGGACTCGGACTCGGTCGCCCGCCCCGGGAGTCGGTGCGCCGCGCGCGCCGCGCCGCCCCCCTCGCGCCCTTACGCGCGCCTGGCAGGGGATCTTCTTCGCGTGCCCGAAGGGGGATATGCCATTTGGACATGTAACTGTCAGCACGGGATCTGAGACTTCTAAAAAATGAAGCTGGCAACAGGACTCTGGGTCTGGGTGAGCCTTCTCGTGGCGGCGGGGACCGTCCAGCCCGGCGCTTCTCAGTCAGGTGGGTTCCTTCTCGCGCGCTCGGCTGCCACCCGCGGCTCCCCGGCCCTCCTCGCCGGTCCTGAGTAGCGTGGAGGGACCCCTCGACCGGAGTCTCTTTCTCAGGCTCCCGTTCGTCGGTCTTTCCATTCTAAACTCACCTAGTGCGTGTGCATGTGTTTATCATGAAAAATCACTCTGAGCCCCTATCCCTTTTCTCTCTACTTAACCCCCTGGTTTCCTTTCTCGAACGTTTTCTGGGAGCCTAAGCGGGATCCCTTCTGGTTGCGCCTGTTCGGGACATGGGAGACTCAACCCCCTAGTTAATAAAAAAAATTTTTTTTTCTCCCTATCTGGGCCCTTGAGGGTTCGAGAAGCCTCAGAGAAGCGCACCCGGGGGCTGGAGTCCCGGGCGGTGCCGGCTGGGCCTCTTTTTGAGCCTCAGGGCTGTGGTGGGTGACGCTCTGGAGGGGCGCTTTGCACCTGTGCGTGCTGCCGGCGGCCGCAGCGCCCGAAGTCGCCCGCGCCTTGTGGGGTCAGATGCGACTCGGGCCAAGCCAGCGCAGCTCTGGCGCAGCGGGAGGGCACGCCTCGGCCCGGGGCCCGGAACTCTGGGCCTTCTCGGCCGGCGTCCCGGAGCCCTAGCCCCAGTGACTTGAGGGGCGCTCATTCGCCCGCCTGACTTCTTTAAAAAAAAAAAAAAAAATTGCTTGGCACACAGGAGCCAGAAGGCCAGCTTTCCTTTCGGTTGCGGTCTTTGGCTCCGCGAGGAGTTCTTCCTGTAGTTCAACTTGCTATTGGCCGGAGTCCCTCCAACTTCTCTGTTTACTGCCCGGCCGGGCTGCTGTGCCTGCTGGCCGCCGGAATAGATTGAACCCTAGGCGGGCGCAGCGGCTGCGCTGGGTGCGTGGCCACTCTTTGCAGGAGAACTTGAGCCCATGTACCTGGACAGGCAAAGGACTAGTTGACCCGGAGGGGCAGCGCAGTGGAACTGGCGCTTCGCGGCTTGCAGGGCTAATGACAGTACATGCAGTGCGAGGGAGCTCAAAGTTTCTGACACTTAAGTTTCCTGGGGATGGAAGCGGGACAGGGTAGGACTGAGGACAAGTGATATCAGCTGCGGCTAAGAGGGCCTTTTTGGGGAGCCAGGGAGATTTCCTAGTCTTCCAGGGCTGGTGCCTGGAGCGTGGGAGGAAGCTTGAGGTGATAAAGCCCCCAGGAGTGGCGACAGGGAGAGCTTTAGGCCTCTGGAGGGTGTCCTTCTGACCTCGCCAAGAAAACAGCGCGCTGTAGTTTTCCCGCTCCGCCCCCGTTGCCCCCGCCTACTCCTCCTTGCCCAGTAAATAACAAGTTACAATCATCTAGCCTTTCAAAATGACCTTCGAATTGCACATGTGCCCCGTTTGTGCTGGCCGTTTGCACCCTCCCAATTAGTCCGAAATTCCTCACGCATACCAGGACCCGCGCTGCAGCCACCTCCGGAATCACCAACGCGGACTTGACATGCCAAGCGGCCTCTTGGATACATCTCTTTTTATCTCCCTCCCTATTCCAAGTCCCTTCATATTTCCTCTCAATGGGTTGATTATGCACATTGACCCATTCAAAAGCAGTCGCAACCGACATGCAAGCTTAGCCGGGAGGAATTTCTAGGAGGCGACCTACTGGGGGATGTCTGGTTCAGCCCCTGCCACTGGGGGACCCCGCTCAGAGTCCGCAGCAATTTGGTATTAACTATGCGGCTCTGGCTTGAGCTATGCCGAAAAGCCCTTTTCAGAATTTCTGCAAGGAATGTAATCCAAATTAGTTCTGCAGCTGTCCTCTTCCTCGTCTTAGGCGACACCAGCTCGCGCCCTCGTTCCTCTCTTCTGGTTTCCCTGGGCGAATTGTCAGACCCACAAGTGAGCCCATTTAGAGCGCCAGGATTAGCGTGCCATTGTTGTTCCGTGTGTGACTCTGTACTTGAAATTCTGGGGGCACAAAGGCGAGCCTCACTTGTTCAAAACACAAAGTGATCTAGATGAAAGGGCCGCACAAAGAAAAGCTCTCGGGTGCATCCCTGGTATAATTGCAACGCGCATACTAAGGTGATCCATTGGAAACTGTAAATGCCCCTGGGACTTCTTTTTTCATCCTCCCCCACCTCACCCCGCTGCACCTGGCGGGGAAAGTTCAACTGCTTTTAATGTAGTGCTAGTATAAAAAACAAGTTGCTGTCTGGGGTGTGAGCGAGCGTCTGTGTATTTGTGGCTGTGTATGTGTGGGGCTGTGTATTCCCAAGTAAATACATATTGCGCGTCTCCCCTCTCGCGGTTAGCAGTCAGTAGCAGTTTGGAGGAGTTTGTTTTGGTCCAAATGAGAAATTAAGTGCGGATAAGTAAACTAAGCTGCCAGAGGGCGACAAGATGTTGAGTGAATTGCTTTTAGATGAAACAAATTAAGGAAACGAGGGAAGACAATCTGCTTCTCGCATTATTAGACACGCTTGGAGTTCAGGGGAAAGTGGCATATTTTTGAAATGCTAATTTCTTAAGAAGCAGAAGGAATGCACCTTATTTACTGCTCTATGTGAGCAGAATAAAAATAAAGGGTGGGGATTCGGTTGTATAGATCTTTAAGATCTTTCTTAAAATAAATTTAAGGAAAGATGATCTGTTTTTATTATTTTCTTCTTTTGCTTGAAAGAAGCCAGCTATTGAGAAGATGATTTTTTAGAAAGTCTGAAGGACCTTGTCTCATTTTCAATGGTTCATTTTTATCTAGAAATATTATAGCCAATGTCCCTTTATATGGCAGTTACAAAGCCTTAGCCACCCAAATGAATGGTTCCAAAATTTCCATCTTCCCCACATAATGGAAAGTTATCAGTACTACCTTTGTATCAAATATAATATGTACTGGTATAGAGGTGGCACTCCTACATGCCCTTTATAGATCAGTGAAGAACCAGTTCAGTTTCCATTTCTTACTTGCAAGTAACTTAGTCCTGCTTTTCATTCATTGTATTCTCAAATTTAGGGGAGGGTTGAGAAGACAATGTTAATAAAATATGATTGAGCAGTGAAATATATTTCCAAAAAAGCACCAATCCTTGTTGTTATAAGTGTTTACTGTGAGCATATCTGTGACTGCACTGTTTCCTTTATTCTTGGAATTTTGAAATTCTCATATATATGTAAAGGAAGGCTTTTTAGAAGAAAGTATCATTTTTTTCTTCAGAATACTTCCAAGTAAATTAATACCTATTACTATAACTGAAAATCACTTGAAAATACTGTAACTATGTACTGTTATGATGAATCGGAATGACTGCCGTTATGTCCTTATTCTTTTTTCTGCTCTTAAATGCAACTGTCATTATTTATTTTAATCATGCATACATAGACAGTCAAATGTTGTTGAAACTCAAGGCACTTACCCTTCTTTATGTGTATATTTTTTCATTTAGTCATTTGAAATATATCTTAATTAGGAAGTTACATTAGAATATTTACCAGGGGCATTCACTTCATGGAAGATTTATGTATTTTTTACTCTAACCTGAACACAGTAAGTTTGCATTGGCTGATTTAGAGTTTGCATTCATTTGATGGGAAATCGTATTTCCTCCTCAAAGTGGATTCAGATATTTAGTATTCATGAGCCTTCCTCCCCTTCATTCTTAAATAGAAGTAATATTTATCATCTGTCTTAGGCATTCACGCTTTCCCTTTCTGTAGATTCTTTCTTTACATCTTATTATTTATTGAGTTTACACATGTGAATATATATTTTCCCTTCCTCCACTAAGTATCTTCTATTTTTGTGTCTTGCCCAGCAACCTGCCACTCAGCCCCTGCAGGAGTCCTCTGAGCCAGTTTCATTCTTTCTTTCTGATAAATCTGATATGGCTGGTTGGCTGGACAATCACAAGCCTTTCCATTGCTCAGATTTATTCCTGAAAGAAAATAAAAAGGCATCGATCCAAGATCACTAGCATATCTCAAAAGCCTTGACTCCAAGGCCAAAGCTTTTCACAGAGAAGTCCCTCTTACCCTTTTCCTGTCCCTCTTTTCCCATTTTGACCAAGGAAGGAAGGTGGACCATTGCCATTTAAAAAAAATGCTAGTGATGCAAGGAACTGTGTTATTGCTAAGCATTTTCTGAAGCTTGGTAATGAGAGCCACCTTGAGATTAATGGCTGTGTGTGGTTCACATTTTAAACCATAAGAATTAGGATACGTTAAACATTGTAATGCTTTAAAGTGGTGTCAGTTTTGTATCATATCAAGCAAGTTATTAAGAAAACTGAACATGTATTTCTAAAATAGCTGTGAGTTTTGGCCTTATTTAAGTGTTCTGCTCCTGTTGGATATCCATGTATAATGTGTAAGTTCCTAAAAGATAAAGGAAGCAAATGATCAAAAAGGATTTTTGTGTTACCTGAAAACTTTTTGATACTTACTGTGTTTAATTTTACCCTTTTGAGAGCTACTGCTTTATAGAGATGTTAATATTTACCCTGAAATCAGCTTATACAGGTTCAAGCCTACAGCTGTTTTACAAAAATTAATTGTTGTGCATATTCCACTGGTATCTTTTATAGTGATCTGCGCATGCTATGCAGGGCAGAATTCAATCATATTACCAACTTCTCTCTAGGTTGTATCATTTCAGAAATCTCCTGTTAAGTTACATTTCACCATATGGAACCAAATTGCGTCTTTTAGCCGCTATTCACTTTCTGAGATATTGCAAATATTTGGAAGTCAAAGTAAAATCTTACTTTTCATGATTTCTAATACAGCTATTGACTGGATTTTCCAGCCTATAATGAAAAATAATCCCTTGATTTTCCTTTTTCTTTTAATAAAAAGATTCTAGGTCAATGTTTCCTGAAACTGCGTGTCTTGTCTTTATAATAATTTAAAGGAGATTTTCACTGTCTATGTTATGGAACCTAGCCACGTGGTTTAACTCAGGATTTCTGTTTCTTAGGGACCGTTCCTCCATCCTCTTCTTACTACCTCAAGCAACCCACTCCATCTCTTTGTGACTTGGCTTGTCTGCCTAGCGGGTAGAAATGCACAGAGTGTACTCTTTATTTCTCCGCTTTACAGCACTTTTCTGAAAAGTAACTTTAAAGTCTTCTGTGATATTGAAATATATTCCAGTAGCAAGTTAATTGCTTTTGTACATGTAATTTAAAACATGTGCACATATGTTAATAAACATAATGTAAACTTTTTAGCAGACCATCTCTGTGGAAAGAACACCTATCTAAAGAAATAAAGAGGTGCTGACTCTAAGGCATTTGTATTTGAAGGCGATTTCCCCCAAATTTTACTTTTCA
The DNA here is from genome assembly GCA_963574575.1 of Galagoides demidoff. NCBI lineage: Eukaryota > Metazoa > Chordata > Mammalia > Primates > Galagidae > Galagoides > Galagoides demidoff. Next base: position 51,077 of record CAUYQV010118448.1, read on the forward strand.
GAATTGCTCTATTGTCTCTTTAGATTTCACTGTATATGTTTTTTTTTCCTGAATCATTGGTAATTATTAAATGTTTCCTAAATAAATATACCTATTTTCCAATGAATTTAATTAAAGCTTTAAAATGCTTTCTCATTTTTGCTTTTGATGCTTAAATTAGTGCTCTCTATTATACAAATTTTTCACGAGAGAATAGTGCTGTCTCACTTTTATGATATAGAGTTGAAATATGTCAATGTTTGGGGGCTTAATTCTAAGGAGGTTGTGTAGTGTATAGTAATTGTTTTATGGTTATTTTTATTTTGAATGCGTGATGGCTCTGCAGGTCTATCATTTTGCACAACTCCAGGGGGCAGCAGCCACAATGACTTTAATAGGCACGGAACCTGCCTTAGCTGTGGGTAGTGCAGCAGCCTCCCTGCTGTTGTGTGATGCTGGAGAATAAAGCACTAAAATAAAAGTTAGGAGATTCCACTTGTGCTGGTGCAATCGTTGGTTATGTGATCTTGGGTAAGAGTCCTTACCTCCTCCAACTTCCTTACCTCCACAGCCATTGCTAGTGCAGCTAAAAGTCATTCCTAAACTATTAACACCTAGAGTGTTTTTTAATGACTTACTTAGAGAAAGGCTGTTTAGACTTTTTAGAAAAAAAATGGATTGGTTTTCAATGATTTTTGTATGGGGGGGCTCTTTATTTTTTTTCCAGGTAAATTCATATGTGTAGCCTTCATATGTAGGACAGGTAACAGGGTAAATGGAGAGCTGCTTGGTCCAGTGCAGAAGGCAGCGTTGTGGCCCACTGACGTTGATGTTCCCACACTTTCCTTCCATTGTTCTGCTCTGATTTCACCGAAGTCTAGCTCTCTTTAGAAACAACTAATCTAGTCCAGGTTTCTCATTTTTTAAGCGAGGAAACTGAGAGCAGAGGGATGTTGGGTGATATGTCTGTGATAGTTCCCCACACCAGTGCCATCTTATATACCATACATCGAAGTATGTTAAAAGTCATAGGCACTTAAAGAGTGAACAAATAAAAGATTACGTCTTTAAAAGAGAATGGCAAACTTGAAATGAGGATAAGTAGATTGGATCTACAGGTCTACTTATCATCCTATACCGCTCTTTTTTAGGGAAAGACTGTGGGATCATCCTCATCCTTAATTTATATTTGGGAAGTAATCACTGATTGTATTTATGCCTTATTGCACAGGAAATAAAGCAACTTTCTTAGGACAGTTCTGTAAGAGGACCTGTTTACCTAGTTATTACGCCTATGGGGACATAGAGTTTTGACCCTCACGATTGCATAGGAAGATTCTACATTTGTATCTGTATATAATAGCACTTGGAGTGTCTTTTATCTGGGACTTTATGAAAATGCCCAATAAATAAAGGATGATACTTTTCACGTGCTGTAATAAGTAATATGCATGCTTAAATGAAATGGATTATAAAGGATAAGCAATGGGTTATTCATCACCAATTAATTGGTGGAAACCTTTAACCAGCAAATCCATGGGAATGCTTCAGATAGCTTCAGGCCTACACCTGGACTAAAGGGTCTTTATCATTTCTGCTATCTTTGTTGGGCTCTCATCTTTCATCAAGTTCCTACTAAGACATAGTTGTATTCTTTGAACAAATACATCTGCAAAACTATAAGTCCTAAGACTTCATAAATTTATTTCTATGGTACATTTGCCTTCCTCTAGTTGGCTTCTGTAAAATGCTGCCTCTGGGTCTTGTGACCTTGCCATATTATTAATCTAACCTTAACTATCTTTCATTATGGCCCAGTTCTCTCAAGGGCCTGAGTTTTCTGGGCATGAAGAGCATGCTCATGGACCCTAGTGACTGAAGGGAGGGTTGAAAACTTAAGTTTGACAAAGAGTGTCTAGAACCTCTTCCTGTTAGGAGTTGGAGGTGAAAGTGGACCCCTGTGAAATATTAACACAGAAACCATGAGACGTCCTGTGCAATGTCTTTAAACCTCTCCCTTGAGAAAGAGCTCAGGATCATTACTATTAATCACATTACTTCCAATATTGTAGAGGTTACCAAAGTATACTATACACCAGTAAGAACATGCAAGACTTGGTTTCTGAATCCAGGGACCTAAAGTAAAAGGAATCAAAATTGTAGGAAGATTGACATTTCATTCGTAACATAGTTGAAAGATATTTAAAGAGAAGAAAATGAATAGTGCTGAAGTACTTTTTTATTTTTTGAAAATATCAGGCTTGTAAACAGTTTCACCACTAAATCTTTACTACTATGCTGACTTTTGCTTAACGCCTGGTCCCATGCATCTGGTATGTAGGTGGATAACCAAATATTAAGCCTTCGGATACAAGTAGGGATTGTAAACCTGCTTTCAAAAAATGCATCTGTCAGTCTTCTATCCTCTCCTGTGGTTGTCTCTTGGCTGATCAGGACTGAAAAATGATTGGCCAACAGATTCTCCCGGTTCTGTTACTTTATCCAGTATAGCTGTGGTGGGAGCAGTAAGTCGGGCAGTCTTCTGTTTCAGGATGCGTCCTTATCACTAGCAAGAGGACGCCTAATAGGGGTCATGGATGGCAGTTTACTATTTTGATAGACTCTTGTTTTACTAAAACCTTTCTTTGTTATTATTTCTTATTTTTCTCCTGTAGGCTTAGAGAATATGTATAGAGACCTATGGAAACCAAATAAAAATAAAACAGAATAATGTTTCTTATAGATACATACTTTCATTTTCAGGGGTTCCTTTTCTGTGGTCATTTTGAAGTTTTATTTTAAAGTAAAGCTGACTACATGGCATATTAAGTCTACTCCTCAAGACTTGTATAGATATCCTCTGGTCCTTAAAAACCTCAGAGCTGGGCTATCGCAAGGTTCTCTTTCTGGGTTTCCTTGCTCCTGTCATTGTACCCAAGACCTCCTTCCTGTCACTATCAGGTGACCATTTCCAATATTATACTTTTATTATCTTAGTTGTTATTCTGGAGCCTTCAGTGATGCTCATTGTAATGCTCAGAGCCTGCTGACATAGTCTTCAGTTTCTTTATATTTCCTGTCTTGGACTTTCCTAAGATGTATTATATCTAAAAACCAGGCGGCCCTAGTCAGTGGCCATGCTTATGCTGAGCTCACTGTTTTTCCTTTTGACTGCTTTCTCTACAACTCATGGCTTACTGGGTGCCTCTGCCTGACCAAACTTTCAAATCATTTCGGTTTTACTTTCTATTATACCTCTTCATTCCATCTTTCTTCACTGACTACCCTAGCCTATAGTCCTTATCAATATCACTTATCTGGCATTTAATCTAAACCAACCTACAGTTTTAATTTTTTAAGTGAGAGAATTTTTATCCCCTGCAGAGGCTAATAGGGTGCCTCATATATGGTGCGCTCTTTAAAAATATATATGTTTTTTAATGAAAGAATGACATACATTCGCTGGAGCAATTTTAAGTGCATTCATGGCTGGTTATTATTTGTAATTAAATCATATAGAGCACACAATAAGTTGTTCTAAAAACATAATTATAGAATTCTTAATAATAGATATTAGGCATGTTTACCCTGGCAGTTCCTTTGATGTGTTCTTGAGCGTCCTAGGGTTTTTCTCCCAATGGGGGTGTTTCTAAGACTGTCATTTATCCCCATGCTCATTTTTAGATTCTTCCCATAATAGGGTGCAAAATATTTCCTTTGGTTTTATTTTTGGCAAGTTAAATATATGTGAATACCATTCCTAAACACATAAATGTTTCGGAGTGCACTATTTTTATGGTTTATAGCTATTGTATTTCTATTTCTTACTTATCTCTTATTTAAAATTTTTAATCATTTTAAGCAATAAGCTTGTGATAGCCCACCAGTGTATTTCAGGACCATATTAGAAACTGAGGAGCAGATATCAAAAGCTCAAGATGACAACTTTTCCCTTCTTTTAAAGAAGGATAGACGAGGCCAATAAAACACAATAGAGAAAATATGTTTTTAAGCGGTTTTGCAAACTCTTGGGAGGAATATTTGCCTCCAGAGAAATGCTAATAAGTATTTCATGAAAAAGGGTTTCAGACAGAATCTGGCATTTTCTATTCCTAGAAATACGTGATAATACAACTTTGTTATAGCTAAGATTTCTCAGCATCTTAAAATAGACAACTAGACATATGCTTAGCATTTTAAAGGGATCCTATAAAGAAAGCACTTGCAGTATAACTGGACTGAGAGTGACGGGGATTCTCTTAGCTGCTCTTTTAAATGATTCACTCTGCATTCTCAAAATTGGTGACATGATTATAGTATTTACAGAGTCACAGTCTACCAGGGAAAATGCTCTCCTAGACATTTCTTCTCTGGTTACTAGATTCAAAGAAACTGTCAACCTTTCTAGGCCACTAGGGTGCACTAATTGTACCTTAATTTATAATTCCCTAAAAGAGTTAATGCTACTTTCAAAATCACCAGTCTGCAGAGCAATCTATTAATGAGAGATTTGGGAATGGAGACATTAGAAACTCAGTCTGAAATTTTTTTTGTTTTAGAACTTTCCTCATCTTTATTACTTTAAGAGAGGAAAGTTTGAGTTAAGGATTATTGTTCCAGCATTGTAGAGGAAATAGAAATATAACAGTATGCAAGGTGAAGTTTGACTGCTGTGTTCATCTGAGACAGTTACGTGTCTGCCTGATCCTGAGAGCCAGTTGCTCTCTGCCTTCCGCCTCTCGGCCTCCTGCACAGCTTCCTCACAGCAACAGAAGCTGGTGCTGCCTCCCAAAGGCCTTGTGCCTCCGCTCTATCTGCCTGCTGAGCCAGAAAGGGATGCCTCGCCCTCCAGAGCCTTCTCCCTTTTGGTTTCCTTATAGTAGCCACGTGAAGAAACGTGCCTGGCAAACACATGTTAAGGAACCCTCCTTTAGGGCACTGTGTAGTTTCCCTCTTTTATTCTACTGTCTAGATTTCTTTCTTTATGTGGTGTGTGTTGAGGAAACCATCATCCAAGCTTTATCTTCTTGAGAAAACTTCAAATCTGGGGCATATGCAAGATTTGGGGACCTGAATTTATGCAGCTTGAAACACCTGTTTAAAAACAATATAAAAATAGAAATACAAATTAAGTAGAGGGCTTGGGAAGCACCAGGGCAACAGTGGGGTTCTGAAGCTAAAGGCCTTTTTAAAACTTTGTGATAAATCTGCCTGTATTTGAAATTTATGCACAGACCCCGCTTTTATCTGTGAATTTTGGGTGTCATTATACAATTCCTTGGTTTTTTGTTTTGTTTTTAGTGCACATAGCGTATATTATTAATGTGGAAGAAAGTATTACTTCAAGAAGAAAAATTTTATATGGTGTAAAATTATATTGTAAAGCACACTTCAGTAGACGTTTGGCTGGAATAATGTACTTATACAGAGATAACTTTCAGAATATTTTCTCTCTAAGTATGAGCATGCATAATCCAGGTGTGTGTGTATATATATTTTTTTCTTGACATCCTATTTTTAAAATGGATCGTATAATATTGTCTCTTATACTACTGTAGTTTATAATGGTAGGATATAATTTAAAGGAATTGTGCCCATTTTGGTATATAAAAGCTACATTAAGGTCCTATCCCTTAAAATATAGCTCACTGGGTATTTAGTCATTTGTTACTTTTCATGGATAAAGGTCTATCTTTGACTCTGAACCTCAGGCTCAGTTAAATGTGACCATTTCAACTATAATAGACATTATTACTAACAATGAATGAACTGTACATCTAAATTAAAATCAATAGTTAGAGAGTTCAGATCTTTGGAAATATTTTTAACTAATATGTTAACACATTTAAGAAACAATAAAAGGATCCATATTTCAAGACACATTTTTATTATGTAAAAATATCAGCTAAACAGTTAATAATATTTCCCAGTTGTTAACTTGAAATTTAGCAGCCCATTGTCCCTGGTGATATATCGAAACCTCTAAAAATGTACTTGGAATTAATGGGAACGGAAGTGATTGGTATTCAGATACAATTCTTTAGTGGCATTTTTCTTTTCTTTCTTTTAAGTACAAGAGGGAAATTGAAAGTATAAAAAGCTTTAAGATAAATTGAAATAGACAAAACATTTTATGCCGTTGTTGGTGAAAGGGGCATTCATTATTTTTTCTGTGCTTACTATATTGCTTGTGGCCAGAATTAGCACACCATGAGCTAGAGAAAAAGATAAGACAAACAGAATGGCAGGCAGCTAATTTTGTTTAACAAATTTAGATCTGATAACATGCTATTTCACTCCTACAAACTGACTCAGCCACTCTTTGAAAGGTACAGATGAAGTTTGTCTCCCACAGTTTAACAGCTTTCACTCAATATTTATAGGCTATATAAAAATAAATTTCTGTAAGTGCCATATTTCTTACTGGCAGGATGAGCCCTATGAAGGCTGATTTATTAATGAGAAAAAAATAAAAAAAAAAAAAAGGAAAACCAAAACCATTTCAATTGTTCCAGGTCTGCAGAAAATAAAATACCTGTATGTCAAAATATCCAAAATGTCTTTGTTCAAGGACATAACGTAGTGGGCTTTTGATATTCAGAAATTTTTACTGGTTGTGAGTGAAATCCCATTATCTTATGATCATTTTGTGAGTGGAATCTGGTAGATGGTTGGACTCATACTTTGGAGTGAGTCCTCTGCCATCTGCCATATGTGCCAAGAGAACAGAATCCACTGTAACAACCAGGAAGTGGCTTACAAGAAAACAAAACAAACAAACAAACCAAGCCTCAAGCCTGGGCCTCTGTGAAAAAGTGCCGTCTTCAAAGGAGAGAAACGTCAGTGACATTTCTTAATGAGGCTAACTTCTGTGAGAAAATGGAAACAAAGCATAGAACCTTGATGGAAATGTTGATTGTCCAGAAAGCCAGAAATCTGTACAATATTTTCCATATTTGGAAATATCTCAGGACGCATTCCTAACAGTCTTTTCCAGCACCATGAATCGTAGGATATCCAGAAAGTAGTAATGTTATTTCTGTATTTGCTAGAGCTGTGCTATGTCTCAAGACTCCCTTCCCCATAATCAAGCTCAGTGCGGAGAATAATTCTCATATTCATGAATTGTTTATCTCATCATATTTCCAGTGGTTATTTCAAGGTTAATTTTCTTCAGCTAGCTTCTCTCTTGATTAAGGGACGGAGTAATTGTGTATGTGCTGATATAGCACATGGAGGCTTTAAACTTGAGGACATCTTTGATTTTATAGCAAGCCAAGATCAAGTGCTTTCTAATGCTTCCTACTTAAATATCTGGAAAAAAAAAAACCCAAAAAACAAACTTCAGTTTACTTTTGATTTTTATGAAAAATGTGGAAGCTTTGTTTTGTATTTTTAAAATCCCTAAACTTTTTTCTAGGATACATGAACAAAGTATATTCCAAGGATTAATATTCAACCAGTATGTTCCTTACAATTTCGCTAATTGCTAAAATATTGAAGTACATTCTTATCTTACTGAGTTTCCCAGATTCCATCCCTGAAACTCCTTCCTTTGACTGATCCCAATCAGACAACTAAAGAGTTAATACCTGACACAACAACAGACCCTCAGATCTCTCCTCTGGCTTATGCTGCAGACTTTTCTGATGTGCTTATGCCTTTGCAGTCCCTAAATATTTTGAATATTCCCTTACATATGAAAATTTTTCTGTCTGCATTTTAAAATACTAGATACATGAATATGGATAGGGTTAAAGTACCTTTGCCCCAATTAAGCATTAGCTAGTCTGAGTAATGCAGATTTCTCAGCTAAGTGCGTCACTACATAAATGCCTATTTTATATGATGATGTTAAAAAAGAAATGACTTGAACGTGACAGACAGAATGTTGCTGGTCAACAGATTGAATTAGCCTAGGAGCAAATCGCTTGAGTCAGGTGAGTCAAAGGATCCAAAGAGAGCAGATGTTATGAATTTTCCTGAGAGTAAGTATAGGTGGTGATTGGTCATTTGGGTCTATCATTTGGGCTGCTAAATACTTGCAACCATTTGAATTTGTGATGGCCACCATCTATGTGGAATAACTCTATTACATGCTCCTATTATTAATCAGAGGGAATAGTTATCTGGCAAGGTGTTAGCTATTACAGGTGTGAGTACTACATGTGGGACTGTCCCTTGAGGTCACTACGCCTACTCTTTTAATTTATGGCTTATAAGGAGAACCTAAGAAGTTCTTAAAAGTTCAACTTAAAGCTTTTTTTTTACAAACTTAAAATAAACTGTGATGTAAATTGTGAATATCCGCTTATATGATACCTTTGGTACCTTAGATTTGAATGCTTTTTTTAAAAAAAAATTCATACAACAGAATATTGGCATACCATTTTATTTGAAGTGTGTAACTAAAGAAATAAGGAGATGCCAGGAATGGAAAAAAAGAGGTCTTGGGAAGGGGATATGATAACTGTCTTCACTAGCTGGAGTGCTGTTACATAGAAGAGGGATTAGCACTGTTCTGTGTAGCCTTGGAGAACAGAAACATTAACAGCTGTTTGAAATTGCAGAGTATCAGATTTCAGTTAAACACCATCAAGGAGTTTCTCATAGAGCTTCCCAAAGTTGGACTGGTCTTTCCAGGGGGTAGTGAGTTCCTTCATATGTAGGGTGGGAAGCTCTGATCTCACCTCTTCTGTGACAATAAGGAATGAATGAGGCAGCTGAGGGACAACTGGTCAGCATGTTGGGGGTGGGGATTGGGCTCAGTGACTTCTGCGTATATCTGTCACAGGGACTCTGTGCCCAAATATCCTTTCCCAGCTCCCAACAAACAGTGAAGATGAAATCCAAACTTCAAGTCTCTGTAGCTACGATTCTTGCCCTTTGGATTTTCACTGTCTCACCTGCAATCCATAGATTGGTAGATTTATGAAGGATTTTTAAAAGATTGCCTTTCTTTTTTTTTTTTTTTTTTTTTTGTCGGGGCTGGATTTGAACCTACCACCTCCAGCATATGGGGCCTGTGCCCTACCGTTCTGAGTCATAAGCACTACCTGAGATTGCCTTTCTTAAATATCAAATATTTTGCTCTTATTTTTCTCAACATTCTTCATACATTTTAGATGTTAGATATTCACTATTCTGATCCAAATCCTACCACCAGTTAATCATTCTTGATTAAAAAAATGGGTGGGCATAATGGCTCCTATTTGTAGTCACAGTGACTTGAGAAGCTGAGGTGGGAGAATTGGTTGAGGCTAGGGGTATGAGAGTTGAAGGTTGAGGCCTGGGCAGTGTAGCAAGACCCCATCTCTAAAAAAATTTAGCTGGGCATGGTGGTGCATACCTGTAGTCTCAGATATTTGGGAGGTTGAGATAACAGGATTGCTTGAGCCAGAAGTTCAAGGTTGCATTGAACACTGTCCACTCCACTGCACTCCCACCTGGGTGACTGAGTAGATCTTATCTCTTAAAAAAATGTGTGCGTATATATGTATATATACACACATATATATAATATGTATGTAATATATAATTTATATGTTATATATTACATGATAATTATACATAATATATTATATGATATATAATATATATATATATAAAGACACTTGGAGATAAAGAGAAAAGTAAAAACAAAACATAAGCATATGAGCTTAAAATGTATTATACTTTACTTTACTCGTGGGTGTTTACTAGCAGGTTTTCATAAGACTGGATCTAACTAAACTGGGAAAAGAAATACACAAGAAAGTGCAGACCTAGTTAGGTGCAGCAGAAGTTCAAAAACTGGGCCCACAGCTGTGGATAGATGGTAAAGTGTTGAGACATATGATATAATAGGAAAAGAAGAGTACTTTCCTAAGGGAACTGGAAGTCAAAAGGAGATAAAAAGATAAAGTCACATGTGCATGTCTAACTTAATTACAAATAAAGTAGGCTTTTATTAGCATTGGAAATATTTTACTTCAGGGCCTTTGATGTTTCAATATCATTTACTATGGCTTTTGAATCTATGTTGTAATATACTCTAAATAAAATGTTTTGCCTTTTTTTCTTTGGTGGCCATTCTCTTAACATAGTTTTAAGTTCCCCTGTATGAGGACTGGATTTCGTAACATAATGCCTTCTGCCTTAGTCTTTCAATCCAGCATCTCTCTTCCCCATCTGCAGTCTATATCCAAGGCCTCCAGGTGACAACCTCTGTGACTGTGCCTCCCAACCCCTGCACAGTAGGTGGCATAAACACCCTCTCAGAGGTGAGGAAACTGAGACTCAGAATTCCATAATGGGCCATATCACACAGCCACTTCTCAACAGAGACAATATTGTAACAATCCACTAGGCTGTTGTTGGGTGAACATTATCATTAGATTTTCATTGTCGATTGTCTTTAAAGAGACAATGAGTGAAGATAGCCCACTCAAAAAATAAGTCTGTCCCAAGATTCGACCTGGCCTTGGTCTTCCTCATTACCTTTATGTCTTAGTTCTAGAGCCCTCCCCTCCCCGCCCTGGTCTGACCTCTGTATTATCTGGAGCTCTTACCCTTTTACAGAGCTCTAATCCTTGCTGTATCTATTGGCTGGCAGGTATCTCCACCAGGATGTGCCACTGTGTAGTGAACTCTAGTTATTCAATACCATCCTCACCTCTTCACAATTCAATGTGCTTTTATTATTTTAATTGGCATAAGCTTCTATAAACAACACATTAACTCTTCATCAGTAAAAGCCCAGAAGTCACAATATCTAATATTTATTAAAAGCTTGCTATGTCAAGAAACATGCTAAGCACTTTTAATGATCTGATCTTAACACCTGATCTTAACAACATGGAAACTGCTGTCCACGTTTTACAGACAAGGAAACAGAAGCTAAGAGGAATTCAATAACTCACTAACTGGAATACACCTGTGCAGGTGGCTGATTGGCAGGGCCCAAGATCCTAACTATTAATGTCACATGGTTCAAATATCAGTATTTTACATATGAAAGTAAACTAAAACCCCTAAGAAGTATGCTGATGGCATAGATGAATTTAACTATTTTAGACCACCAATAATTATTATATTTTATTTGTTGTTCATAATAATTATTAATAACCAGATATATGTACAGTATTTGAAGATGTACCAAACTTGGAAACAGGATCAAGTATATTAACAATATGTGCCCTTGTCTATTTTCCCATTAGAGTTTTAGTACATTTATGACACTTCAAATAGAGTTGACCATTCTGGCCATTTTTTTTTTTAAATATCAAGCAAAATATTGCAGAGAATAAAGTAGAGGTAAAAATAAAGGGGCTTGAGAATTGAACAGTGTAGGTTTGAATCTTAACCATGTGACTGTGGGTAAATTAATCTTTTTATGCTTCAGTTTTCATATATAAAAGGGGAATTTAATACAGTACAAAGGTCAATGCCATAGTTACAAGTATTAAATGAGATAATGTATGCAAAACAGTATCAGGCAGGTACTCCGTATTAAATGTGAGCAAACCCTGGTCTTTCTCATAATTTGAACTTGAGCTTAGTGTGTCCTACACACATATTCAGGCGATACTAGAATGGTTTACAGAATCCTTACATACATAGACTGCCATGAGCACTGTAGGTAGACGATTTGGGAAAAATTGGGCTCTCTCATAGGGATAGTTTTCTCAAATCATTTTTCCTTCATATTCCTTTTTTATAGTTTTGGTATTAAATAAAAGAGCTTAGAGAGACATTTTTGTTCCAGAGATTTATGTTTACCTGGCAAACTCAAATCCTCTGTCCTTTTCATCCTTATTGTTTTTTAAAGTGCCTTGAAGAGAAAACGGTTTTTAATCAAATTCATGAGATAACTTTTTATGTTTCACTTTATAGGCATTTAAACTTTTCAACATAGGACACAAGTAATATAATGTATGACTGGATGTATTTTTGGAAAAAATTCTGCATGCTAGATCAGAATCTTCAGGATCTATACCCAAAGATCAAACAGAATTTGTCAAGGAGAAGATAGTAAATTGTTGTGATTATCAGATGCTTTCCCTATATCGTGGTTTTTATGTATTTATTTAGATAATTAAGGAATTGGGTAAAATCTGTATGTGGCATAATTTTAATAAATAGAGATATGCCAATAGTGCCCACTTGCTGGCATACCTCAGAATCTTGTACACAGAGAAAAAGTATTACAAATGGGAATGACAATTTCTGCTCTTCTAAAAAGTTATTTTTCCTACTTAGTTACCAATGTAGAAAATTTTAAAAATATTTTAGAGTGAGGGTAGGTAAAAATTTTGTACCTAATCTCTGCACTTGTCATTGTCTTACTCAGCTGACAGGTGGTGCTCCAGAACTATATGGAAATGGGGATATGTGATTTTTATCAGTTTCTGGGACAAACTATCAACTACACTCTCATAATAAACCTTTTAAAGTAGCAGTCGAATTGCTAAATGTTTTAGATGTCAAGATAATAGCTCAATAAAATAATTGTCCCATGCAAATACCTTCTTAAATTTTAAGTGTGTGGTTTAGATGCAGGCATTGACCTTCACTGGGATCAAGATTTCATGTTGTTTCAAGTACACTTTAACTTATGAGCAATCAAATAAATTCAAACATTAAACTATAATGTGATTCAATACACTTATTTTCCTCTATTAATTTTATCATTTGTCATTTTTTGACATTTCTTTTTTTTTTTTTGAGACAGAGTCTCATTATATCGCCCTCAGTAGAGTGCTGTGGTGTCACAGCTCACAGCAACCTCAAACTCTTGGGCTAAAATGATTCTCTTGCCTCAGCCTCCTAAGTAGCTGGGACTACAGGTGCCCACCACAACACCTGGCTATTTTTTGTTATTGTTGTTGCAGTTGTCATTGTTGATTTAGCTGGCCCGGGCCAGGTCTGAACCTGCCAACCTTGGAGCATGTGGCTGGTACTGCAACTACTCTGCTGCAGGTGCAGAGCCTGTTTTGACATTTTTTAATCATGGGTAATCATAAATTTAAGAGACAAAAGCATTAACTATGTATGTCAAGACAAAGACACTTAAAAATACATTTATCTAATTAGGATAGTCCTTATTTTTTCCTTTTATTATTAGTTGACATGTAATGATTGTACATAATTATGAGATAGTAAGTGACATTTTATACATATAGACAATGTATAAGGATCAAATCAGGATAATTAACGTATCTATCATATCAAACCTTTAATCACTTCTTGTATTGTGAAGATTCAAAATCCTTTCTTCTACCTTTAAGTGAATTTGAGGTACATTTAGTCCTATTTTTGCTATAGTTCTGTAGAACGTGGGACTTATTCCTCCTACCTAGCTGTAATTTTGTATTCATTAACTCTCCTTCCATTCTCCTCTCTCTTACTATGCTAAGCCCCTAATTACCATAAATCTACCCTCTACGTCTATGAGCTCCATAGTATTTTTTTAATCTCCCACGTACAACTATATATCTTCCTGTGCCTAACATTTTACTTAACATAGTTTCCTCAGGGTACATCTATGATGGCTTGAATGATGACAACTCCTTCTTTTTAATGGCTAAATAGTACTCCATTGTGTACACATACCACATTTTCTTCTCTCATTCATCTATTGATGAGACTTGTTGATTCCATATCATGGCTGTTGTTAATACTGCTGCAATAAATATGTGATGCAGTTACCTCTTCAGCATACTGATTTCCTTTCCTTTGGATGAATATATGGTCGGGGGATTGCTCAGTCATGTGATAGTTCTAATTTTGGTTCCCTGATATAGTTTAAATGAAGATATTATGAGTCAGTTGGACTCCAGGAATGTATCCCATAAATGACAACAGTTGGCCCCATGCTAACCCTTCACCAGGTACTTGCTGGTATAGTTTCGGACTAGTCCTATTCTGTGATGATGGCAGTAATGGAAAACATGAGTAATTCATGTTCTAGGTATGAATTTAAAGGACGATTATAAGGAGAGTTTATGAGAACAGCAGGGATATTGAACAGCCTACGCTAGACTGCTGGGGATGAAATGAGCCCACGTAACGTTCAGCTTGTCTTTCTTTCCTTTATTTCACTCCATGCTGGCTTGTGTTTTAGATTCTCTTGTTCCCCACCATTTAGTGGTTCCATTGGCATTTATGAATCAAGAATCAATTACTCATTCTGCTCTTGCAAAGCAGTCTTAATCTTTCACCACCAGTAAAAATTCTGCTTAAAAACCCATCTAGGAAAGGTCTTTCCATTGGGAAAGGCAATCTCTATCAGTTTTGTTACCAATGCTTACTTCTTATTTTAACACACATTATTGTAACTTTAAAGTACTATAGTATTTGTTAGGGCTTTGAGTGTTTATGAACTAATACCTTGCTCCATCTCATACCATCTAATATCGAAAAGTTTTCCTATTTTCTACTGGTACATTTGAAGGGGTTTGCCATGATTCTAATTGTGTCACTCATTCCCTTTGGTAAGATTCAGTATGTATTCTAATTGCTGTGTAGCATTTTGGATTTTTAATTTTTGTTTCCTGTCAGGAAAGGATTCTGCTAAACTTTTGAATGTAGTTGGGGCCTATCCTTCACCACATGGAAAACAGAGACACAGCGTTTCAGTTGTGCAACGTTGCTGTGGTGTGATCTGACATTCAAATCTGAAAGACAAAAGAGAAAGGTCTCTGTACTTCTGCTGACTGAATTTAGTTTTAATTGTCATTAGTTTGAAGAGGACTGATACCCTTAATGGAAAACATCACATTCAGAGTTTCATTTGTCAGAGGGATTTGCTGCTTAGAACACCCCCCAAATTGCACAAATATTCTTCTAGAATTTGATTTTTGTACCTTTATTTAGCTTTTGCAAATATACAAAAGTGAATTGTCTGTGGAAATATCTGCTTGAAATCACTGGAGCTAAACGTGGAAAATTATTGATCTCTAAAGTAAAGTATGGATTTTCCTCAGATTTTAGTGAGGCCAATTTCTAATAGCCATTTTATTTACCTTTTATGCAGTAGCTTTAATATTATCAATACTACCATAGGCATCAATATGTTCTTGAAAAAGAACATGAGGATTTGGAATTTTTCCGAAAAAGGAGCTGAGAAGTTGTATACATTATCTGATTAAATTTTAGCATATTTACCAGTATATAACATAAACCTATAACTCATAGATTGCATCACATTTGTTACTTTTTTAATAGTGATAAGACTTTTAAATTATTCCAATGAAATAGAATTTGTCACGCTTAAAAAAAAAAAGAACCAGAAATGGGGGTGTGCCTGTGGCTCAAGGAGTAGGGCGCCAGCCTCATATGCCAGGGGTGGTGGGTTCAAAACTGGCCCTGGCCCCAAACTGTAACAACCACACACACACACAAATCAGAAATGATTGATCTATATTATGTTTCTAAGAAGAATGCTAGTAAGCTTCTCTAGATTTGTTTGCACTTGGAAAAAAAAGAGTTGTGAAAAGCAGTTCAGGTCTTAGAAGTTTTTCATTCCTCCCAATGAGAAAAGTTGATTAGGAACGCCACTGCGTGTGGTTCTGACAACACGTGGTGTAGCAGCAGCAGTGGGCGCAGATAACTTTTTGTATTTTTTTTTCCTGGGGAGATGATAGAACAGCTGTCCCCTTTGACTGTGATCCCTGTTTGGAGTAGTCCCAGAACTTGTTAAAGAAATCTTCTCCAGGATTAATGCCCGACACGCAGCTATTCGTGTCCTCAGACCACACCTTTACCCCCTATTCCTCCTGGACTCACTCTCTGTGGGCCCGAGCGGCTGTGCTGGCAGATCCCACCTCAGTGGGTGTTTATTCCATTTGCCGATTCTCCCTCGTCTGTATTTCATCTCTGAGCAAGTCCATTTAACAACTCGGGCTCTCTGTGTTCTAAACTATTTGGAAATTATTAAGCATAAGTAGATTGCCAAAGTTTTTCTTCCTTAAAAAAAGATCAAAATTGTTCCTGGCAGGGCCTTAGAATACCATAAATGTTTTTTTTTTATATACAAATATTTTGATTCTTAGTGGTTTCATTCATCGTGGAAAATCTCTCAGTGACTTTGCCCATTATATTACGCTCTGTAGTTTTTACAAGTATGCAAATATTGAAGTATATTTAATAACCCTGACGCTATTAAATGTCCACTTTATTGGACAGGATGCCCAAGAATTTTTCATGGATCTTGGGAAATTCTGAGATCAAATTATGTAATTTGTAACTGAGAAATAGCATTCATTCTTAAATTTAATTTCCAATGAGGGCATTATGGGGAAGAACCAATTGCTCTCATATCTATGAAATATGAGAAAATGATTATAATTATGTTTATAAGATTATTTTTCTATGCACAGACTTGCACTGTCCCTTTAGAACTGTAAGCTAACGTGTACTTATCCAGAAAATCAGTTCCTTGTCAGTTAAGTAATTGGTGTTTTAGACTGGATTTTGGTCACATTACGTAGGTCCCTGATATTTTACCAGAAACTGAGAATCAAAGACGTATTTCATAGTTGAGAACAATGATGGACCCAATTAATAATGCCTTTTGAAATTTTTTTCTAAGTTGTGTTTATATTAGAATAACATTTTTTTATAGGTTGAAAATTAACAAAGCTCCACTGTGCGGAATTGTGTTATGTTTTCTTTTATACAATGAATGGTGTTTTAGTTCTTATAACAAGGTTGCTCATTTTGTCACCTTTAGGCCCCTCCTTGCAAAATGATGCCTCTCAGTTGGCAGATTTCCGTATAAATAAATAGCATGCCATACATTCCTTTCAAATACCTCAGTCAGTGAGATAATGCTATATAAGTCTTTTTTTTTTTTTCATTTAAAAAATAGCTGTATTCTGTCAGTGACATGTAATATATAGGACTGCAAGGAGCGGCAACAACCACCTTCCCCTTGTATCTGTGCAGGAGTCACTGAGCTTCATGTCTGTGGCTGGAGGGAGAAGAAGAAAGAACAGAATAAAAGAAGAGAACCAGCCGGTGTTGGATTGTGGTCACTCCCATGCTAACATGGGCGACTTGACCCTGACTATTTTTACTGCATTGAATTTACCGCTCAACACACTGCAAATTCTGACCATTAGGACTGTCATTGATAATACAGAGGTAGTGGGAATATAGTGTTATCTTTTTCATTTTTCTGGATTCTATATATTCTTCTGTTAACCTTTTATCAATTAGCCAAATATTGTGCTGAAAATTTTTTTACTGCTTGATGATAATGTTCAGTTATTACAAATACAGTTTTTGGACAAAGGCAGCCATGTGTGTTTACACACCTTTAATTCAAAATAAGGCAGTATCATTTTCACAGTGCCCTCTTCTCTCCCTAGCACATGCCAATCATTGTAAACATTGAAATGTTTGATATAAAAAGGAAAGTAATCCAAATGATACAGAACACAGTAAATTTTAAATTGTTTCTCTATGAAAACTTAAACGTATTTGTCAACTGTGATTCATGAACTTTATTTTGGAACTTTCATGAGATGTTGTGCAGAGAACATAGAAAACGTTTGCAGTGACTAGTGGCCTGAACTTAAAACCTTTGCTTAGGCTTATCTAAGATTTGTGGAAGTTGTGCAGAAGGCACACTTCGGTGGCAACAATCCTTCCAGCATTCACAATCTCTGGGTAACTTTAAAAACATATGAATTCCGCACACTCTGATGAGGCTGCAGATTCTCTGTTCTGAATAAAATGAGACATGGGATTATTTGTTGGAAGAGTTCTTAACATGATCATCTTTTCTCATTATTTAATTTATAGAAAACAAGTTGAAGACTCAGAGGAGTTATTTGACTAAGAATAGGTTGCCAGTTAGTGGCAGAGACTAGAAGGGTTGTCTGCCACTTTCTGTTGCTCCTTCAGTGAGTCCACACCCGTGGAGGAGGAATAGATTAAGACAAGGCAATATCAGTGTGTTCACTTTGTACATTTGATAGGTAGCGTTTCTATTATTAATTAAAATACTGGATTTCAGAAAATTAGGAACTATATACATGAAATTTACGCAGAAATGAGGAAGAGACATTTGTAATTCCCTCACTTAGATACACATAACCAGAGCCTGTACATTGTAGCAGTAACATTTCCATGTTGGTAAATAGCTTCTTGGTGTGAGTCTGACTTTGTGTGTTTGCATGTGTGTCTACATAGTTATTTTTAAAAAATGGCATCATACTTTCTGTTCAGTTTCATAACAAGGTTTTGCATTTATTTTATACCCTAAATCTATTTTCATTTCAAATTCTTATTTATACCAACATATTCAGTAGTGGATATATATTTTTCCTTGATTTGAACCAATTTACTCAATTCCCTTATGTTGGCTTTTGTGTTTTAGGGGGTTTTGTTTGTTTTATTCTTAATTGCTCAAGGTCACAAATTTTTTTCAGAGTCACAAATTTTGAAAAATTTATCTTTTGATTGGTTTATTGCCTTGAAGAAATTTTATTCAAATATACTATACTACCAGCCACTTAAAAATTTATTTCTTTTATAGTATTTTTAGGGCTGGCTTTAGTGGCTCATGCTTGTAATCCTAGCACTCTGGTAGGCCAAGGTGGGATCACCTGAGCTCATGAGTTTGAGACCATCCTGAGACAGAGTGAGATCTCATCTCTAAAAAAATAGCCGGGTATTGTGGCAGGCGCCTGTTGTCCCAGCTACTTGGGAGGCTGAGGAAAGAGAATTGCTTGAGCCCAAGAGTTTGAGGTTGCTGTGAGACGCCATGGCACTCTATCGAGAGTGACAAAGTAAGACTCTGTCTCAAAAAAAAATTAATTTTTTAAAATTTAGATTTTCATAAGTGAGTGTAATATGAATGGTTTGAATACTAATTTACTAGTGAAGCTCTTTAATTTTTGATCTTCATATAGAGATATATAAAATATGTTATTTCCTGGCAGTATTTTTAAGAATTATGTAACTATAATTTGTTTTTTGTTTTTTTAATTTACATCAAATTCTAAGTCATTTTACATTATTGTTATATATGATAAAATTAATTCTGAGATTCTTTTAAGACATATGTGTTACTATGTTACTATTTCCTTGGTTTAGAATATCTTTTTAAAATTTAACATCCAGAAGGAAATATAAAAGATTTTCTTTTTCCCTTTCCCCCCCAATTTATTTGAGGAGTATTCAATTAGCTTGTGGACTATAAACCAGTTAGGTGAGGATTAAAGATTTCTAACAACCTTTAATCTTCTTTCATGCCAAATTTCATAATTTATTGAACTGAAAATATATCTAATATTTATCAGCACTGAGTAGTTATGAATTGATAATGAAAATGTTTTTTGCTTCAGTTAATGCTCTCACCTTGAAAGAAACTTGTGTTCAGTATCAAAGCTCTGAGCCCTATGCGCACATAGCCATAAGCATTTCAGCTGTCCTTTTCTTTGTACTCAGATTTTGATAGTTGACAGAAAGAATATTAACTTTTTCTCTTCACTGTCTACTTAGTTTTTGTGCCCTTGCCATATTCAAGAAATTAGCCTATTATTTAATATGTTATTGTGTATTTTTCTTCTATGCATTTTCTTATGTTTCTATTGTCTATAAATCAGTCATTAAAGTAATAATGTTGTTTGACCCTCCCATGCCATCTCCTGTTGATGCTATGTGTACTCTGAACATAATTTTTCTTTAATTTTCTATTTCTTAGGAACATTTGAACTACAAAATGACTATTACTCTGTTCCAGATAGATATTTTATTGGTGGAGCATAATTGAAGTATTATGCTATGTAAACAAATGTTTCACTCAAAATGTTGAAGAGTGACATGATTTTAGGCTTTTCAGTCAGGTAGATATAATGTAGAAATTGTGAAGTGCCATATAATTCTCTCCATTGGCAATTATGTAGTCTCCTACTAGTTAATGATTTCAGAGTCTCATAATTCATTTTGTTCTACCATATATAGTTTTATTTAAAGTTTAATTGTTCTTATGTACAATTTTTTTATTTTTAATTATGACTACATGTTACAGGCCTACAAAGTATATTTTATGCTATTTCTGATTAATAAAAGGGTATATATGATTGGGTTATAGTTTGCAAGATGGAAAAGCAAGCATTTCATGTACTCAACACTATGTTGAAACTAATAGATCAGCAACTACAGGCCCAGAATAGAGAAAAACATAAATTTAAGAAGGAGGCAGGGGAGGGGGATTCAGCAAGTTCCCACCTAATTAGTACCATGTAGGGTAGGTGGCACCCTTCCTGGGTGAAGGACTCAATTGCAGTTTGGACTTCCTTTCAAATTCTCCTATAAAATCTGTAATGTCTTCTAAAATAGTATCATTGGATTATGTAAAACTCTTTAACAAAATCCTGTTTAACATGGGATAATAAAATATGAGGTGACAAGGTCAGCAAGATCTTATTCTGCAGAAGTTTCTTTTCTGGTAGTTTTAGGCTGGGGCTGGGCTTGAACCCACCACCTCTGGCATATGGGGCTGGCGCCGTACTCCTTTAAGTCACAGGTGCCACGCTGTGGAAGTTTTAAAATGTTTGAGTTACAGATTTTTTTTTCCTTTTTTGTGTAGCCTGTCAAGCCAGTTTATACATTCACAGTTTATATATCCATGTAGAGTTACGGACGCTGTAATTTTATTTATATTGCACAATAGTCATATTGGAAATTACCTAAATTTATTGTTGAATTAATCCATTAGATAAAAGCAATTATATAATCATTTTACCTAAAGCTAAATAATTATCTTCTTACATTATATCTAGTATTTAAGTGTTCTGTAAGTAACTGTATCTGTAAGTATATACATTTGACTACAAAGTGAACTGGAATAGTTGTGGGATGTCTTTCCAGGTTTAAAATGTTTTTAATTGATAGGCACATGCCACATGCTGATATTTTGTAACAAAATCTAGGCACATTCCTTTTTTCTTTTTTTTAATGACTCATTTCTTTATTTTTAATAGCTGTATAATATTTCATAGTTATTTTTTCGTAAAGTTTTTCTTTAGTTCAGATTAATGTGAGGGTACAAATGTTTAGCTACCACTGTTTTCAACTCAGAGGTAAAGTTCAAGTTGTAGTTGAGCCCTTCACCCAGGGGCGTGCTGAACACCCTCACATTGTGCACCAGTGAGATCCTACCAGTTGCCCTCCTTTCTCCTCCCTCCCCTCTTCTTTCTCTCTCTTCCCCACTGCTAGACAATATTTGTGTTTTTTCTTTCGTGTGGGTGTATAGTTGTTTATATATTGGTTTCATATTAATATGGAGTACATTGGATACTTCCCCTGCCATTCTTGAGATACTTTACTAAGAAGAATGTGTTTCAACTCCATCCAGGTAAACACAGAAGATGTACAGTCTCCATCTTTTCTTATGGCCGAATAGTATTCCGTGGTATACATGTGCCATAGTTTGTAAATCCATTTATGGGTTGACAGGCTCTGGGTTGCTTCCATGTCTTGGCAATTGTGAACAGAGATGAAGTAAACATTTTGGTGCAAATGTCCTGTGATAAAATGATTTTTGTTCTTCTAGGTATATACCTAGTTATGGGACTGGAGGATGAAAGGGAAGGTTGACTTTTAGTTCTTTGAGAATTCTCCATACTTCTTCCCATAGAGGTTGTATTATTTGCAGTCCCACCAGTAGTGCAAAAATGTTCCCTTCAATCTAAGGATATTTTATTGTTAACTGGTAAGCATTGAAAGTAGTCTAAAGACTCCAAATGTAAGGAACTATTTCATAATAATTGGATAAGCACCAATGAAAATTAAACTCATATGTCATAATTTAGGACATAGAAACCACACACACCTAATAGTTTAATCAGTGAGTAGTATTAGAGATAGCAGTTGCTTTTTTTTTTCTTACAAATAAGAGTCTTACTTTGCTGCCCTTGGTAGAGTGCTGTGATGTCACAGCTCACAGCAACCTTCAGCTCTTGGGCTTAGGTGATTCTCTTGCCTCAGCCTTCCAAGTGGCTGGGATTACAGGCGCCTGCCACAACACTGGCTATTTTTTGTTGCAGTTTGGCTGGGGACAGGTTTGAACCTGCCACCCTTTGTATATGGGGCCAGTGCCCTACTCACTGAGCTCCAGATGCCACCCAGCAGTTGCTTTCATTGCTGTTTCCACAGCACATACTATTCCAAGCTCTGTGACAGATGCTTATTCACAAGATTTCTTTTGGATCTGAACACTGAACAACAGTCTGCAGGGGGCAGATTTTAAATTTATGTTTGTCTGACTCCAAAGCTAGGTATAGTTCATCACATTTTGATATTCTTCACTACTGATATGGAACATAATCTTATTTAAAGTAAATTATTTACAGGTAATTTTCATAATCATAATTCATGATGAAGGATCACAGAATACTATGTAATAATTTTATATAAAATTAAATAAATGTGTTAAAATTATAATCTCTTGTAATGCCATACTGAGGAAATTTGATGGTTGTTTAGTAATAACATTAATAGAATTTAATGCCTTAGTATTATTTGTGTAAGAAGATAATCTTGTAAAAACACATACCAAATGGATGTGAGAGTCACGATAAAGGGAAATTGTACATCATAAAATGGTTTAGTAAACTTCAAAACCCTGCTTATACCCGTATATTTTCACTTGAAGACCTGTCAAATTTTGAACTGTTTGCTTTGGACTTATCGTGCTTGGGTAATAGAAATTTGAATTACCTATGCAGCAACATTTCCAAATGGATTGGCAAAATACTAAGAAGAACTTCATGCTCCCAGCTTCTGCTTTTAGAGGAATATTCTGGAAAGAGAAACTTTCAGAAGAGTGAAATAAAAGTTTAGCATATATCAAAAGATATTATAAGAAATGATGCAAGGCCTAAGGACATTAGAAAATAAAAAAATTATCACATTAGTTTTAATTCAGAGCCTTACAGTTTTTTCAGAGGTTCTTGGCAGACTCAAAGTGTACAAGTAGATTATTAGAATCGGCACATGATGATGACAAAGAAATTTTAGAGATGTAATAAAAGCAATACTGGAAAGATGTCAAAAATATACTAATTTTTTAAAGCTCAAGAGAGAAATGCTTGAAGGAAGATTGCATAATTGCTATTGTGAATATTAAGAGTCTTTTAGAAACACTACCTACCAAAGAAAATGTTCTAGAATGCTGAAATTAGGATAATTACCCACTATTGCTATTTATACTCTGAACATATATGTATTTAGATCCTCTTGCATTCCATACACCTTTTGAGATATTAAACTTAAGGTGGCCTTGGAATCTTTGTTAGAATTTCAGCTGTCATACTATTACAGTTTTTATTTGTTAAGTATATAAATAACTTTATACCTTTACATACGAGTTTTGCTTCTTTTTTAGAAATTTGGCCAAGAAATCAGAAATTAAAAATTTGTGTTTAGTGTAATAAAGAGTGACCCCCAAATTACACCACAGCACGTAAGCTCATAAGTAATTTGTGCTTATTAGTTTTTCCTGTGTCAGATTTCTGGCATTGAAGTTAATCCAGCTTGATTTCTGTTTAATAATAATACATAGGCGTATCTTGGAGATATGCTGGTTTGGTTATACACCACCACAACAAAGCAAAAATTGTAGTAGAGCAATCACATAATTTTTTTGGATTCCAAGTTAAGTATTCAGTAGTATTATGTCTGAAAAACCACAAAGTGCCTACCTTAACTGAAAAATACTTTATTAGAGTGGTCACGATCACCTAACCTTTCATGGAGTTGTAAGGTGGTAGAAAGTCTTGCTTCAATATTGGTGTTTGCAGGGTGATCAGGTTCTTATAGCTGAAGGTTGGGTGACTGTGGACATTATTAATATAAGACAACAATGAATCTCACCATGTCAGTTAGTTCTTCTCTTCATGATTCATTTTTCTGTAGCATCCAGTGCAGTTTGGTAGCATTTTTCCCATAGTAGAACTTTTTTCAAAATTTGGGTCAGTCCTCAAAACCTGATTTGCTTTTCCAACTAAGTTTATGTAATATTCTAAATCCTTTGTTCAATAATGTTTATAGCATCTCCACCAGGAGTCGATTCCATTCTAAGAAAACACTTTTCTTTGCTCAACCATAGAAACAGCTCCTCATATTATTTGGGTTTTATCAAGAGCTTGCAAAAATCCAGTCACATCTGTGGGCTTCACTTCCAATTCAGTTTTCTGCTGTTTCCACCCTATCTGTAGTTACTTCCTCCACAGAAGTCTTGAACCCCTCAGTGTTGGAATTAACCTTTTGCCAAATTCCTGTGAATGTTGATATTTTGACTTGCTCCCACAAATCACTCATATTCTTTATTTTCATTTCTCAGGGGAGTATAGAGTTTTATTTTTATAGATTTAAGAGGTACAAGTGAAGTTCTGTTATGTGGACATATTGATAGTGGTGAAGTCTGGGCTTTCAGTGTAGCCCTCACCCAAATAGCGTTCATTGTACCCATTAAGTAATTTGTCATTCCAAACTCGTCTCACCCTCTGATCTTTCTGAGTCTTCACTGTCTTGTTATTCTCTGTATCCATGTGTACACATTATTTTAGCTTCCTGTTACAAGTAAGAGCGTGTGGTAGTTGACTGTCTGAGTTCTTTCGCTTAAAATAATGGCCTCCTGTTTCATCCATGTTGCCAAAAAACACAATTTCATTCTTTTCTATGACTGAATAGTATTTTATATATATAACGTGTATATACAATATGTTTATATACACACACTATGTATTTTTTATCCAAGCATCCACTGATGAACATGTAGGGTGTCTTTGCTGTTGTGCATAGTGCTGTTATAAACATGCGAGTGCAGGTGTGTTTTTGGTAGAATGATTTCTTTTTCTTCAGGTAGATACCCAGTAGTGGGTTTGCTAGATTGAATGGAGTTTCATTTTTTAGTTCTTTAAAGAATACCTACAGTGCCTTCCTTGGAGGTTGTACTAATTTGCATGCTGACCAACAGTGTGTAAGCATTCCCTTTTCCCCGTATCCTTGCCGCCAACTGTTGTTTTTGTTTGACTTTCTAATAACAGCCATGCTCACTGGTGTAAGATGGTGTCTCATTGTGGTTTAATTTCCATTTCTCTGATAATAAGTGATGTTGGGCTATTGTGCATATGTGTTTTGGCTATTTGTATGTCTCTTTTGAAAAGTGTCTGTGTTGTTTACCCACTTTTTATGGGGTTATTGGTTCTTGTTTAATTGAGTTCCTAGTAGCTTCTGGCTATTAGTCCTTTGTCAGAGCCATACTCTGAAAATATTTCCTCCCATTCTTTAAGTTGTATCTTTACTCTTTAGATTATTTCTTTTCTTCTGCAGAAGTTTTTAGTTTAATTAACTTCCAGTTCTTTATTTTTATTTTTGTCACATTTAGTTTTGGGTTCTTAGTGATAATTCTTTCTCTAGGTCAGTGTCCAGAAGAATTTTCCTAGGTTTTCTTCTATAACTTTTATAGTTTTGGGTGTTAACATTTTAAGTCTTTAATCCATCTTCAAGTAATTTTTGCATGTGGGCTGAGAGATATGGGTCCAGTTTTATTCTTCTGCATATGGCTCTCCAATTTTCTAAGCACCATTTATTGAATAGGATATCCTTTCTCTCATGTATGTTTTTGTGTACTTTGTCAAAAATCAATTGGTTGTGGGCAACTGCCTCTATTTCTGGGTTCTCTGTTCTGTTACATTGATCTATGTGTTTACTTTTAAACCAATACCATGTCATCTTCTTTACTATAGCCTTACAGTATGATTTTAAGTCAGTTAATGTAGTGATTCCAGCTTTGTTCTTTTTGCTTAGGATTGCTTTGGCTATTTGCGTGTTTTTTGGCTCCATATGAATTTTAGGATTGTTGTTTCTAATCAGTGAAAAATGTTGGTGTTTTGATAGGAATTGTATTGAATCTGCAGGTTGCTTTGGACATTATGGTCATTTTAACAGTATTCTTCCAATCCATGAATGTGGGATGTAGAGTCTAGGAATTTCTACCTGTGCAGTCTAGGAATGGTTTCATTGGTGTTTTGTAGTTTTCCTTATAGAGGTTCTTCACCATGTTAGAGAAGTATATTTGTAAGTACTTTTTTTTTTTTTTGGCACCTATTGTAAAGATGATTGAGTTCTTGATTTGTTTTTCAACTTGGACATTATTGGCGTTTAGCAATGCTGCTGATTTGTGTACATTGATTTTTAAACCTGAGACTTTACTGAATTCATTTTATCAAATTTAGGAGTCTTTTGGAGGAGTCTGTAGAATTTTCTAAGATCATATCACCATCAAACAGAGATAATTTAACATCCTATTTTCCAATTGGGATGCCCTTTATTTCTATCTCTTGCCTAATTGTGTGGCTAGGACACCCAACAGTACATTAAACGGGAGTGGTGGCAGGGCTGGGGGCTTAATTTGTCATTCTAGCACTCTGGGAGGGGGAGACAGGGGGGTGAGTACCTTCAGCTTAGGAGTTTGAGCCCAGCCTGAGCAAGAGCAAGACACAGACTTTCCAAAGCAATATTTAAAATATAAAAAATCAGATGGGTTTTGTGTATGACACCTATAGTCCCCGCTACTAGGGAGGCTGAGGCGGGATGTTTGAGGTTGCTGTGTGCTAGGCTGACTCCATTAACATTCTAGCCTGGGAAACAGAGTCAGACTCTCAAAAAAAAAAAATAGGAGCAGTAATAGTGGGCATTTCTGAGGGAAAATAGAAAAATGCTTTCAACTTTTCCCCATTCGTTCTGATGTTGACTGTGAGTTTTTTATCTATGGCTTTCATTATCTTGAATTATGTTCCTTCTAGGCCTAGTTGTTAAGGACTTTTTATCATGAGAGAATGCTTATTTTTTCCAAATCCTTTCTCTGTATGAATTGTGATGATTATGTTTTTTATTTTAATTTTGTTTACATGGTGAGTTACATTCATTGATTCACATTTGTGGATCCATGGCTTGCATCCATGCAGGAAAACCCACTTGACTGTGGTGTATTAACTTTTCCATGTGTGGTTGGATTTGGTTTGCTGCCTTTTTGTTGAGGATTTTCCTCAACATAGGTGCATGGTTACATCTATGTTCGTCAGCAATTCTGGCCTGTAGTTTTCCTTTTCTGTTGGATCCTAACCTGGCTTTGGGATCATGGTACTACTGGCTTCATAGAATGAGTTAGGAAGGATTCCTTCCTCTTTGATTTTTTTTTTTTTTCTTGAACAACAGTTTTAGTAGTATTGGTACCAGTTCTTCGTACATCTGGTAAAATGAAGCCGGCACACAACATTTATTGAGTAAGTTTGCTGTCTTATATGAGCATGGTGGTTTGAAATGCCCTGCAAACAATTACAATAGTAACACCAAAGAGCAATGATCGCATATCACCATAATAGATAGGATAATAACAAAAAAGTTTGAAATATTGTGAAAATTACCAAAACATGACACAGAAATGCAAAATGAGCACATGCTATTGAAAAATGGCGCCAGGAGACTTGCTCACTACAGTATTGGCACAAACATTCAATCTTTTAAAAATGCTATATTGTTAAGTGCAATGCATCCAAAAGCAGTACAAAGAGTAATGCCTCTATTTTTGGTCTGAGATTTTGTTCCTGCCCTTGTTACCTGGTAATATGTAGCCTTGTACTGTGTCATAGATGGTATGAGACTCTTCATTCAGAAACAAAAGACTTTATTACTTTAGCCAAATGCAATCAGGATGAGCGTCAACATCCTTGCATTTATTCTTCTTGCCCTCAAGTTTCATAAATGATGTAAAGTTCCTAGCTGACAGCTGAATGTGTAGTAGGCTGTGTTATAGTAGAAAAAATTGACTTTGGGGGACCCACTGCTAGCAAACAAGCTTGGTCTTTGTCCCTGAAGGAAACATTACTTTAATCACTGCAAATACAACTCAGAAATAGCTTAGATAAAGGTGACTTGCTTTCTTAGTACAGTCAGCAAGATGTGTAGGCACAGAAGCCACTCCTTGGAAGACAGTTTCACTCAAACGTACTCATAGATTTTATAACATTTTTCTACTTGCAAGGAATTTGTATATATATAACCTAAATATTTTTACTTGATGTTTAATATTCACTTTTTTTCTTAAAGTGTAAGAAATAAACAGCTGTAAATTTGTTAAATAGAATTATTCTGGAATAAATGTTTTAAAGAACTTTTCTAAAAATAAGTCAGCATTACTATTATTTTAATTGTAATTGGAAAAAAACCCAACCATGTAATGCAACCAACCCAGTGTTTTTTAATTCAAATACAACCATACCTAAATACCATTGGCAGGTACTTTACTTGAATTTAGGTATTAAGTTCATTGGTTCTTACTTTAATCCCCATTCAGATGGTTTGGGAAGAGGATTATGCTATGAGGCAGCCGTGAGGCATTAGCAAATCATGATCCAAGTTTATTTTGCCTAAGAAATCATCTGATACATTTGTTAGAATTTTAACTTCCTAACATCAGCCACAGAAAGAGATTCCATTCCATTGGTTTTGTTCAGACCGTGTATCCATAATTTTGTTAGGAAGTCAGTTTCACTTATATTTAATGCATGTTGAAATTGTTTGATATAGTCCTTTCCTTTTGT
This sequence comes from Galagoides demidoff, assembly GCA_963574575.1. Taxonomy (NCBI): domain Eukaryota; kingdom Metazoa; phylum Chordata; class Mammalia; order Primates; family Galagidae; genus Galagoides; species Galagoides demidoff. The sequence continues at coordinate 79,660 of CAUYQV010118448.1, forward strand.
TATTTTCTATTTGTCTCATATTTCCCTATTTATTTTTTTATTCCTTTTTAAAGATTCATGAAAAAATTATTCTTTTGTATCTCTTCTAAAGCTTTTTTTCAGTATACCTTTGTATATTATTTTTTAGTGATGACTCTAGGGATTAAAATGTATATTTTTAACTTATTCCAGTGCAGATTATTTATAAGTGTACTTTAAAAATACCTAGACAATTGAAAATCATTCTCTATCAGTTGTTCCTTTGTGTTAAGGAACTCAGCCTAACAAGACATGGCCAATCAAAGCACAGCTTACATGTACCACATTCTGGTCCCTGATGATTCTGCATTATACTGAAGTTTGATGGGACAGGAATTCAGGGTAGTTGCAGTAGTGATTTCTGCTCTGTAAGGGAAGAGGATGAAATTAGTCAATACTTGGGGAAAAAGGTAAAAAATGTAATAAATGAACTAGGAAGTATTCTCTGTATGTCAAAGGCCAAGAATGATTAATATATCCTTCTAGGCCAGTTTTGGGACTGGATGATTTGTATGGACACAGGAGTCTACACGCATGTAGGTGCCTAACAATTAGTTTTCCATGGAGTGAATTTTTTTCCTAGTACTTCCCCTTGTTCTTAAACTTGTTTAATGCATCATCATTCTTTTGTCATCATGCTTGAGAGCCTTCAAGATGTAACTGGCCACAATTGGCAAAGGACAGGACCTTCAAAAATTCAAAAACACTGGTTGTAAACACCACACAGCAAGCTGCTTTTGTCTGTTCCTGTAAAGGTCACACAGTGCTCTGTGTTTTCTACAACGTGACACAGCATGACAGAACAAAGTAGGTATCTGTGCTGCTTGTCAGCATTGTTGTATCAACTTCAGATGAGGAAATACTTCTCAATATGCTGTTGCTTTTTTCCCATCGGGGGAAAAAAGAAGCTTACACTGATTTTTTTTCAAAAGTATTATATATGTCAAATAAATGATTCATTGATTATCCCTGACACCTAAGTTTGAAAGAAAAAATATTAAAACATTACTTCAAAACTGCATTTATATGCTATTTTGCTTTTGAGGCAATAAAAATGCAGCTTTTTTTTTGTCTTCAATTTACTTATATCTGTGTTTGCCAGTAAGAAAAGAGATCATTATCCCTGGGTGATTTGAAGGGAAAAGTTTAGATGGGTAGGGAAATACATTTTAACTTTTTTATTTATTTATGTATTTTGAGTCAGAGCCTCAAGCCGTTGTCCTGGGTAGAGTGCTGTGGCATCACAGCTCATAGCAACCTCCAATTCCTGGGCTCAAGCGAGTCTCCTGCCTCCACCTCCCAAGTAGCTGGGACTACAGGCACCCGCCACAACACCTGGCTATTTTTTGGTTGCAGCTGTCATTGTTGTTTGGTGGGCCCGGGGTGGATTCGAACCTGCCAGCTCAGGTGTATGTGACTGGCATCTTAGCCACTTGAGCCACAGGCGCCCAGCCATTTTAACTTTTAATTAAGAGATTTTAATTAAAAACCTAGAATCACAGTCAGACTTTGATTTGGTAACTCTAAGATGACATAACTTGTATTAGGTACCATAATCCCAGCTATAGTGTAGTAACTTACTCCAGTAAGAGTTTATTTCCCATTATATGACAATTCGGGGCAGGTGTCTTTGGTTGAATGGCTGCCAATTCTACCATCTTCACATGGTTCTCAATGTATAGAGTTCTGTAGCCAGATGGGGGGAAGGGAATCAAAAATTTGAATGTGAGAAGTTTCTATGAGCTAATCTCAGAGGTGATGTATATTATCTTTGTCTGTATTCTTTTGGCTAGAATTTAGTTCATTAACATACCCAACTCCAGGGGAAATATGTTTCACCTGTGTGTTTAGAAGTGGGTTTGGTAAATAGCCAGAGGTCTCTGCTATGAGAAACCTAAGTGGAGCAGGTTCTCAGTTATAGTGGCGAGGGATTGTGATTTGAGGGTATGCAGTCTTAAGGTGAAAGTATAGATCAGCCGTCTGTGAGCCATGTAAGACAGGAAAATGATTCATCTTTTATTTTCAATAGTAAACTAAATTATAAAACAGGAAAATAATACCTCCCCCAAGAATTAATATAAAGATTAAGTGGTGCATAAAAGTGGCTAGCATAATGAAGGGCAAAACTTTAAACACTTGAAAATGGTAGTTTTAATTTTTATTGTTAAGTATTATACTACTTTATTTTACGATGATCCATAATAAATGTGATTTAATTTTTACACTAGCTTAGTTCAAAACCAAAGCAGCTTTAGAAAAGAGGAATTATTTTATGTATTATAAGCCATAACTGTTCAGAAAATGGTGCATTTAAGCAGCTGTCCAAAGCAAGTGAGGAAATAAATATTTATTCAGCAGCCATAAATTTGAGGGCAGAGAGGACACAAACTCAACATATACTTTTTCTTCAGGCAGCAGATGCTAATTTTAAAGGTTTTAATTGAATACATTTGCTTCATGGCTGAATTTGTGGAGGAAAGGAGTTACAAACTTTTCGGGTAGTATAAAGGTAAAATAAAATTATATATGTGTTTATGAATGCATCTCTATGTGTGTGAATAGATAGCACATAATATATATAATATGATGTAAAACATGTGAAAATATATATTGCATATTTATTTTTGCATACTATATATACATACATGCACCTGCCTATATACACATGAGAGAATATATATACCCATACAGAGAGAGAGAGAATGAGAGATTCCCTGTCATTTCTCTAAAATCTGCTCCATGGTAATGTATCTCTCTTATAATATTTGTCTATCTTGTTTTTTTGAGTCATTTGACATGTAATTCCACGTATATATTAATAAAGAAGAAAAATATGATGCACACTTTAATGTTATGGGATTTGTAGTGTAAATAATTCATGAAAATCTACTTATAACTTACTAATTGACAGTAAGAACCTGATTTATATGACACTTGTCTTTGTACACAAAATAACCTAAGAGAGAAAATCCATATTAAAACTAAGTATAAAAATATAAAATTAGGCTTTGAATAACTGAATAAAAGTCAGATTTCTGTTTAAGACCCCGAGACCCCAGGTCCTTGGTCACAGGCAAATTTAGATCATTTATTTATAGTTTTAGATTTAGTGATTGTTTTTCATCTTGATTGATACAGTGATTGGTAAGGATTTTCTCTTTGTATTTAAACATAACATCGCATCATCATTAACTCTCTGAAGCACACTACAGTTTATTTCAGGTCCTGTGAAGAAAAAAAAATCAAAACTGAGCTCAAAATTTTCACTGTGCTGAGTAGTGAATGATAGGAGTTTGCTTCATAGTTAGACTGTGGTAAATATTTCAACACAGATACAATTTTCAGAGTAAATACCCTTGCTACAAATACTTGCATACTAAATCAAAAATCTTGAAAATATCTTTTCTGTGACTGTCAAAGAAAGAAGTGGTTGGGACTTCTTTTCCTGCAGTTCTGATTTTCTCTGGATTTGTTAGGTAGCTATTGAGCTATTGTTTGACTTACCCAGTGTCATAAGTAATTTCTGCCTAATCAGTTGATGAGTATTTACATGGATCAGGGTTTGACCTTGTCTGGAGCATCATCAGTCCACATTCACATTCACTTATGCAATTCACAAAGCACACTTCACTCAAGGAAATCAATGAATTACATGTCCCCACACGTCAGGTCAGCATACAGTTGACATGGGGTGGGGGGCATTCTTTTCATGCGAGGATTAGCTGTGACTGGGAAAGGAAAAGGTACCCATGCTGCTTTTGTCCACTCAGTGTCATTAGACGTGGCTGTGTATCTTTGCCTCCTCTAATTGAAGGCAGTGGCATGAGTGTTATTTGTTGCGGATAAATATGTCTGGAAGACAGTTGTGTAGCTCACCAGTCTATCCACACAGAAGCAAAATCACTTGCCCCCTTGATAATAACCTATCGATGCTCTTTTCAGGGTATTTTGATATTTATGGATTTCCTCCACCCTTTTCTCATTCAAACAAAATTGCCCTTTCAGGAAGAACACAGGATATTTCCTTAGTATGTGTCAGGTGTATTCCAAGAATTTTGTGGATCACTGGACAGTTTCTATGATTGGCATTTTTCAAAAACTCTTCTCTTGTTTTACTTCTGTTGGGTGTAAATGTGTAGCATTATGTGAAGAATGTGGGAACTCTCAGCTTCATAAATAGACAGAATATTTTCGTGTAATTTGTTTTAGCGTCTTGGTTCAATGTTTGTTATTCATTAGAGAGCAAATAGTTTGTAGAGCATGGTTAGACATTCTCAGCATTCTAAACATGTCTGTGTTGTGGGACAAAAGTTATCTACCCTCCTCCCATCACCCCTAGAGGACATTTCCTTATTGTTCCCTAGAAAGAAATGGGTGAGTCAACAAAACGAAGAAAATAATTAATTAAATGCTGGGGCCACTTTTATAATAGCCCTATCGTAGTCATTTATATGTTAATATTTTACAATGACTAATTTAATGGACAGATGGTAATTCATATTACAGTATGAATTTAGGGCATTTCCCTGGGCCAAATGATTGTCTACCCAGTTTTCAATTAGAGAAGACTGCCAATTATCTGGAGTGGGTTTTATTTTAATTACCGGGTGATTAGGACAGCTAGGTAACCAGCCCGAAGGAAAGAGCGCTCCACTGTGTGTGTGTGTGTGTGTGTGCGTGTGTGTGTGTATTCTTATTATGCAAACTTATAAAATAAATAAAGAAAAGCCATGCGAAGTAACCATTTTAATGAAATGGTAGGTAATTTACCTGAGGCAGTCCGTATTCTTTTACTCATTTGATCAATAAAAAGTGAGTTTAAAATGCTGAAGTTGCCATTTGTGAGCGAGAAATTATTGTTTCTGTGTGAAAAAAAAATATGTTCAGAAAAAGAGATTGTATGTTTGCAGTCACTATTCAGCATGTTTTGTATTTAACGTGTTTAATATGGTATCATCTCATTATGCTCAGTAAGTGATCTTTACCATAGGAAATATAGTTGAGACTGAAAGATAAGAAAGACGGCATAAATAAATCCCTTTATGCAGAAAGATTGCATAAATAAATCCCTCCTGTTTTCTTCTTGTCTATATATCTTCAGTTTTCCTACTCAAGCTCCCAGTTATCCTCTGAATATTTCCAGTTAAGTGTCTTCCATCATTTCAACTTCAACTTTTTTAACCCAACCCTATTTTCCACCCAGACTAGGTTCTTTCTTAAATTTTGACGTTCTTGCCTCTGCCAAAGAAACTACCACTTTAACATTCCTTCAGACACGAATGGTTCTAGTTATTGATTTTGTGCTATTATCTTCCTTTTCTTGTCAGCCAACCTTTGAAAAATTTCTTACACCAATACCTTTCCCTCCATTTGGGCTCTATCATTCCTATCCAGACTCTCATAGGCTCACAGCTAAGCTATTGCAGCAGGCTTCGTGGACTAAATAGTCTCATTTCTCTAAATAAGCAATTAAAGAGCAACCACTGGGTCTGTATATGATTTCTGTATGTAAAAAAATATTTCATTGACTATTAAGTTGAGTGTAAAATACACAAAATACTCTGCCTCAATTTCAAGGCCTTCAGTAAGTTGGTACTACCTGATAGAATACAATGAAATGTTCCTGGGCAATAACAAATTACTGAAATGGACAGATTTAAATTCAGTAGAACCTCTGTAAGTCAACGACTCAAGGGACTGTAACAAACTGGTCAACATACAGAAATGGTCACTATACAGAATTAGGCCTACTGTACTGATATGCACATGTGGTGTGTGTCTTGTCTACACAAATTAGGTCAACTTGAGAAGGTCAATGTAGGGAGGTGGTTAACTCTGGAGGTTCCATTGTACTTTCCAATTTAATATTATTTCATGCATGACAAGTACATGCACTCCCCAAATAGATCATAGATTCCTCAAAGATGGGAAACACTTCTTCAGAAACTATTATGGCATTTACCACAGTTTTAACATAGCCAAGTAAAACTGATAAGTTGAATAAAGCACTTTTCTCTTACTAATATAATCTGAATAATTAAGGAGGGGGACTTTTTGGTGTGTGGTATTGCTTTTGTCTAGTCCAGTGTTTCTCAGTCCTATTAAAAATTGTAATCATGTGGATAGCTTTAAACAAAAAACTCTTACCAAGGTTCTGCTCTGATTCTGATTTATTGGTTTCCTGAGACCCACATGATGAGAATCTCCATAGGGAGGGCCTAACCATGAATTTTTACAAAGGCTCAGGCAATTCTGAGGCTCAGCCACTTTAGAGACTTACTGCCCCATATTCATCTTCTTTCTTATACCACCATTAATTTAGATACTACCAATTAAGATCTCTCAAACTAAAGAAAAATGCTTTATGCAGTAAATGGAACAGGAAGGCTGTAAAGATTATAGAACACATTTCTTAAGGAATTTTCAGATATCCTGATAAATTTCCCAAAGTGTCTAAATATTAATGAATTGTCATAAAAATATTATTTCACCACATTTTGTGTGACTCCAATAATGAAATAATATGATTAATCATATTTGCTTAGACCAAGGTATTAATCATGATGAAACTCTAGGCTCTCATTGGACTTTATGTATGTGAAAGTAATAGAAGTTGAATGCAAATACTTGAACTATTTTTGCAATGGGAAAAAATCCAAATTCTTTGAGATTCATGTAGAGATTGAAAGGAATTTATTTGTCTTTATTCTATATTGGCTATAATGTATTCTAATAGATTTTAGGATTTAAATAGTTTAACTATAATGGGGAATTAATCAGGTTGGGGCACGCTAAGTTGTTCTCTAAGAGTGAAAAAGCAGAAGTATTTCGGATTGCATGTGAAAACCCCACACTGTACCCCAGAAGTGCATTAATGTACATAGTTACCATTCAATAAAAAAAAAAAAAAGAGTGAAAAAGCAAAAGAAAAAAAATTGACCCCTATCTCTTTATTTAGTAAAGCTCTACCCTTTATGATCCTTGGATATTTTCATTTGAAAGCCTGAAGGTTCAAAAAAGGGAATGCACAGAGTTGGGGAGGAGTATTGTGAAGTCTTTACTCATAATTCCATTGTGCACATGGCTGTGCACACACACATGCGCACACACATAAACCAGGAAGTCTGTGTTTCCCCATATGATGGACGTGTAAATAATGATCGACTGGGGGCCATAGATTCGCAGAGACCAGAGAGGGCAGGTCCTATTTAAACAGGAGTTCCATACACAGTTCCAATTACATGTTACAGACTTATTAATTTCTTGAAAGTACATTTGGAAATAATAAACCCAACTTTAAAGTTTCTACAACTCATTCGATTTTTATACCCTGAGCAGGAAGAACAGCATATTTTCTGGCTGAATTTGGTCACTGGATTCCAATTCCAACCTGCTATAGTGTTCTTATATATTCTTGGAATTGTATATATGTGAAGATCTTTTTTCCTTTCTTTAGAAGATATCGTAGTCATATTTTTTCTTTTAAAAATGATTCATACTTTAGGTAAGTTGTGAAAGGTAGAGTAATATTTACTTCAGGAAATGGAGCTTGGATCTAGCACCTACATGTCCCCAAAGCAGATTGAAGCTGAAGGTCATTGGCCTTCTAGACCATCATCCACATACTTATATCATTGTCAAAGGTATTTGGCCAAAAGTTCATGTGTGTTTTATCTATCAGTAATATTTAGATTGTTTATATCAGTGCACTGAAATATTTACAACTGTCGTATCTTTAGCAGTTTGTGTCTAAGTTAATAAGAGGACAGAAAATTTTTATTTCAAATATACGAATTCTTAGTTTAGAGTAAGTCTCATTCTGATGAAGAAAAACAAAAGGAAAACACTATTTAAAGAAAAAGGAATATTAAAACATATGTATCTAAATATAAAATATAAATATAGTTACCTTATAACTAATATAAATATAGTTACTTAAAAAATTTAAAGTCAAGGATTACTTGTGACAGAGAGAGAGCAAGTGAGCACACACATGCTAACACGGGATAGAAATTAGGACTGGGAAAAATATTAGTCATTATTTAAGCCTTATTATTTTTCATTGAAATAATTTTTGTGAAGTCACCATAGAGATGGATCTTTTTACAAGAACTTCTGAAGACTGGTGACTGCAGGGATTGATGTTCAGCAAGGTGTCCATAGCACTTTTTCTATGATGACTTCAGTACTTCTTTGTAAGACCTCGTACAACAGCTCTGGTGGCCATTCCAAAAAGAGTTCCAAAATTACTTTGAAGGAAGGTGAACCAGGCACTGGCATTGGTACATAGCTTCTCAAGAGGAATACCTCAGAGGTGGCTGTCGTGATGTTCAGCAGTGATGGGTGTAGCACTTTTTCTAAGTTAATGCCATCTTTTTTTTAAAATCAGGATCTGTCATTTTGTATTTTGACCAATTAGCAATAATAAAATTTGCAAGCAGTGGTATGATCCATTCAAAATCCAGAAATGACTTAAAATGGATTGTGTGTGTATACACATGAGTTTATATAAAGTGACGTACATGTCAACCAGCAACCAAGTATATTTTGTCTTTTCCATTTCTAGATTAATCTTTTAATATTGGTTCTCTGCTTGAAAATATTTTATCTACTCTAAAAGGTTTAAAGTGAAATAACAAGTCCATAAGTATTTAACATTCTTTGTATTCCAACAATGAACATCAGAATCTCAGGCTTCTAAGATACTTGTATTCATAGAAACATTAACTTTTTAAAACGACATTAATCATTTCATAGATAATTCTTAACCAAGATATAAAGGTCTCTCTAAGATAATCTTTGACAATTTAGTGATTACTACATTTTTAAGAGTGGTTACTATCTGATCATTGCTACAGGTTGGCAATTATTAGTCAATCAAAATATAAAGATGTCTAAAAAATCGGAAAATTTGGTAATTATATATGATGTTATATTTAACAATACAAAATGTAGAGAAATAAAACTTCATATAATTCCAAAAATTGGAACTTAAAAGATCTCTGGTTATTTTGAAAGGAGGGATCTGCAAAATAGAAATTGTAGAGACCTGAATAAATTATTAAACACCATCAACAGTAATGTATGTTGTGCTGTTATCTTTGTAATCCTTATGCTTACTAGGCAAAAATGGAATCCTAACTTCCAATTTATGTACCTGTATGACATTCATCTGTGTAATGTCAGGGGTCTTGATTTTGTAGGAAAGATAATATATTCTGGAGCTGATCTTTCCTGAAAGCTATAATTAAGTGCCAAGGCTAATTTTAGGCATCAATGGGGCTCTCACAAATGCTGTCAGGTGAGGTATAGCACGTGCTGTCAGGTAGATTTCTACCATGCCTAAGTATTTATTAACTGAAAAAAATTAACTATATGCAGCACGAAAACAGATACATTTGTCAATACCATCTAGAGAAGCAGATGGCCTGAGACAGATATTGTGTTCCTTTAATTATTTGCTAGTAGGGTTGATGAATGCCCCCTTAATAGGCTAATAAAAGAGTAGGTTTACAATTTAAGGCAATTTCTTTTTTTCCCTTGAGGAAGACTGGGTGCTAAAACTTATCACGTTTAAACTACCCTGGCACAGTAAGTGATTCCAACTCATGGAATTGTTTGCAAACTCGGGGCTCATAGAAAAAGCACATAGGTGAGAGGAAGGGGATTTTCTTAATTGTTATTACATATGAAGGAGTACTGTTCCTTTTCTATTTAGCCACATTTTAATGAGGAAAAGATAGCCTTGACAAACAGGACCACGTTAAATAAACATAGGAATAAGTAACTGAAGGAAATAGGATAATCTTTTACCAGGGTTCAAAGCTCCTTCCTCTAAAATAGTTGAGGTCAAGCCTGAAGTGCAGTCTGAAACACATTATCCTCCACAGTCATTTCCATTCTCAATTTTCACTGGGAGTTTCAGAAATCTGAAACTGGAGTTTTGTAAGGTTTTCTTTTAGAGTAGCAGGTTTGGCTTTTTCGGAACCTTTAAGTAAAAACATTTCTATTGTGTCATATCTGCATTAACTGCATTATAAAGTTAATTAAGCCATAGCTGGGCATTTCTTAGGGATTAATGACTAACAGGGAGGAGTAGATGGCTCAAGGTACAGCCAAGGGCCATTAACATCTGCTGGCCATTAATTTCCAGAAAATGCCCAGCATTGAAGTCATTATTGCTTTTAGGAACTGAAAATAGAAAAGAAATACAGGCATATGGATTTTTTTAGGGGTGATGCAATTTTAATTGATATGTATAAGGCAGTCATGGAGAACTTAATTCTTGTATATTAGCCAATCACATTGCTTGTCTCCACTCTCATGGTTCCATTTGGGTTATAATTAAGCAGTAACAGTTGTAGACCTGGGAATTTCCTGGGGATTAATGAATGGCTGGGTGGAGTTAATTGCCTAAAGTATAGTCTCAGGCCATTAACCTCAGTTGGTCACTAATCTCTAGGAATTTCTTCTAACTGAGGTCATTTTACTTTGTGGAAAGAAGAAACATGTATTCAATTATTTTGATATTAATCCCAGGACATTTTTGTTTTCTTGAAACATACCCAATAATGGGAAAGGTATGTGGAACCTCTTTGTGTGTCCATTTCTAAGTTACCTCTTTTTAAATATAAACACTCAGTGAGTAGAGAACGTACCTATAGTTTAGAAGTTATTTAATGAGAAGGTCATGTACAAATGATGAAATCAGTACTTGAAAGCATTAGCACTGGTTTCTTGGGTTTGTTGGTCCGTATGTTTGATAGATATATGTTTCTTTTCGATTCTTATCTTGAGTAAAATAAGCTTTTTAAAATCTTGGTTCAACCTGTAAACAGATTGCCTTTGTTATTGATCGGTCAGTTCTGCGGCCTTTATTCCTGTTATGCATATATTCTTAATAAGTTTTTTCTTTGTATCTCTCTTAGTGGTACATTTATCATGTTCTAATAATACTAATTCTTTTGTTTTCATTAATGTTTGTTGAAGAGGACAACTGATTAACAAAAAACCTAAAATCGCCTCTTAAAACCATGTTACATAATGGAGACATTACATAAGACAACTAAAAATAATAGAATTACAGAAAAGAATTTTAATTTAATGAGTGTTAACACACAGTTTGCTACTGCCATGACAGAATTGTATTGATTAGATTTTAGTGAATTCTAAGGCTAAAGCTTGTCTGGCTTCAAAGAACATAAATTAAAAAAATGCTAATATTAAATTTTCTATGTGAAATTTGAACTATGTATCTGAAAAGTAATCCCTAATTATCTTAAATGTGACTGATGTTAAGCCTCTTTTTTTAGTGTAAGTAAAAGAATTGGTATTTGTAAATTAATGAGGACTATGCATACACAATGTCAACATAATTTACCATGTTGGGAGGGGGGGAATGGGTGGAGGGAGGGGGATTGGAGGAACCATTTTTGAGGTTTATCTTACAGGGGTACAAGTGAATCTCTCTAAGAGTAGAATCAGAACGTTTTAAAACAATAAGTGAGAAAATGACATGAAGGCTGTGTTGATCAGTTTGATGGAAGTATTTCAGATTGCATGTGAAAATCCCACACTGTACCCCAGAAGTGCATTAAATGTACATAGTTACCAATCAATTAAAAAAAAAATTTTTACAAAGTAACCCTAATATTCAATAAGTACTGAGAATTATTACTTTATATGTGTATAGCATTTGAACTTTTAAATTCTTGTTCTAACATTTATTATTTTCCTAAATATACTATATTTTCTGTTACTATATTATTTTAAATTCTTAATTTCAAAGAATTTAAATCAACAGTTTTTAGCTTTTTTACCATTTTCCAATTTAAGCATTTGACTCTACATTTCCCTTTAACTATCTGTAATACTCCACTAGACACTGATATGCAGTATATTTTTTATTATTAAGATCTAATGCAATCTATTTATATCATTTTTTTCTTTGAACCATGAGTTAAATAGCAACATGCTCTTAAATTTTCAAATATATGGGAGCTGCTTACATTGGTATTACTTCTTTCCTAACTAAGTACATTCTCTTTAGAGAATATAATCTGTATGACACTGATTTTTAAAAATTTGTTACAATTTGTTTTATGACAAAAGACACAACTAGTTTTTTGCACTTGAATCTCTCTTCTGTAATAGTTGGGGAACAGTATTCTAATTACAAATGTTTACTAGATCAACTTCATTATTTCGTTATTGAAATAATCTGAATCTTTAGTGAATTTTATCTGATATATTGTTTCCTTGGAGGGATATATAAATCTACTTACTATGATGTCAGAATGCTCAATTTCTTCTGTATTTCTGTGAGATTTACTTTGTCTTTCCCTATTAGCTCCCTTGGTGTTGCTATCTACTCAAGTGATCCAGAAGGGTACCCAGAAAGCACAGGATCCAGTACTGTCACATTTCGGATTCATTATTGTGATGGCTCCTTGCCTAGTAATGGTGTGTCTTGAAATACAAGTACAATGATGCAGGTAGAATGTTAAAGCCCATATTGGAGGGGGTAGTAAAAGTGGGCAATTATAGTATTTTAACAGTTTTCTGCTACCCATACAAAGGGATGTAGTTAGGGATGTAGGATGTCGGTACCCATCTACCTACATCCATAGCTATAAAAATTCAGAACCCAAACTCAAAGTAAATTCCACAGTATTCAGTTAGTGCTAATTCAAATACGTAACATCCCTTTTTTCAGATGCTACAAGTAATCTAAGAGATAAAAACAGAGCAAAACTAAACCAAAGAAAACAAGGTGACACCAATGGAGAAATCTAAATATACATCATCAGGACAAAAATAACCAGGATGACTGGTGATTCCTAGAAAGTAAAGATAGAATGCCTTCTGCACGTGTGTATATGTCAAGACATCACCTCAAACATCAGGAACGTCAGTTTTGATGATACATTTAGCTACTGGCAGTCTCAAATTAACTACAAGATGCTGATACCAAAGAAAGACATCCAAATTTAAAAGACAAGTTCTAAAATTTGGAGAAGAACTAAGGAAATGAAGATGGAACTCTGTCCAGTGCTAATGTTGATGTAGTTTCTTTTCTTTGTGTGTGTGTGTGTGTGTGTGTGTGTGTTTGGACTGACCCAAAAATCCTCACTGCTCTCTTAAGCCTCATGTGCCATATTGTGCATGATGCTGAGGCAATAAATATTGTGATGCATGAGGGTAGCAGAGAAAATCCTATGCTCCAGTGACCTTCCTCACTGATACAAAGTTCAATGGTAAGAAATTTAGCATTAATTAATTTTCCTAAGGAAAAAGAATCACTGATATTTCACCCTCTCCCAATAAAGCTTAGCCACTAATATTAAAATTGGCTCTTTTACTCCACCTGATTAAAAATAAAGCACACTGGTGACAAACCATTTCTTACCTACAATTCTAAACTCTAAATCAAAGAGCCCAAAATTATTTCCTTAACTCCGACATAAGTGAGGACATGCAGTATTTATCTTTATGTGCCTTACTTATCTTACATATCGCCTTCAGGCTCATCCATGTTGCTACAAATGATACACCATATACATACATGGAAATATCACTCTTTATCTCATAAATATGAACAATTATTACATTTCAACTAAAAATAAAATAATGTAAGGAAAAAACAGGGTAAGAACCCCTAAATCCTAAAAGAAAAGCAGAACTTACTGGTGAAACTTTTAGCAACCCCCAAAACACATGTGATGCTAGCAAGTTTCCTTTTACCTTTCTGAAGAAAATAAAAATGCAGAACTGAGAGGCTGAACATCCATACGTAAAGGATTTGATTTTGCCTCCCTCCCAGGGATAAAAATAAGTAGAATAAGGCAGCCAGGGAGTAAATGGTGCTCCTGCAGAGAAGGGAATAGCCACGCAATCTGAGAGGCCTCACTAACAGAGTTCGTAGACTAGCATGTGTCATCATTTGCTAAAAGTATAATCAATGTGGATCAATTCTTCCTAATATCCCAAGTTCTCTAATCTCTCAGTTCTGTGACCTTATTTGCCACTTAACAAACATTTACTGAGTAACTTCTCCATTCATACATTGTATTCAGCACAGCAGTGAATGAATTAGATATGAACCCCACCTCAAGAAGTTTACTAAGAAAGAGAGAAACAAAAGGCCATGAGGAATTAGAAAAGATATGATGGAGTCTGCGTTTAAAGTGGGGAAGAAAAAAGAACTATGATAACATATATAGTAAGTATTTGCCAGGCAAAATACAGAATGCTCAGTCAAATCTGAATTTCAGATGAACTTTTTTTTTTTTGAGTAAGTATGCCCCATGTTATTATTTGAGATACTTCATACTGAAATATTCACGGTTTATATGAAATTCAGATGTAACTGAGCATCCTGCATTTTATTTGTTAAACCTCACAACTCTATTCTACATCATTTCTCTTTGTGGTAGTCCCAGCAAAGATTTCACTGAATAAAAAGTTTGGAAGGAAGGGCAGCAAACCATTATGCAGGCCTCTTTTGAACTTTTATCAGCGCCAACATTCCTAGTCAGAGTTATCTTTTAAAGCATAGATCAAATGACATCATTCTTATGCTTAAAACCCTCCCTTGAATTCCTCTAACACTCAGAATAAAATTCAAACTCCTAACTAAACCTGACAAGGCAGTACACGGTCTGACTCCTGCCTACTACTCTAAATTTCACAATATCTCTATGAAGAGGATACCATGATTAGTTCCTATATACAGGTGAGAAAGTATAGGCAAGGAGGCTATGCCCCACCAGATGTCAAAACTTGCTATCTTATTTTTTAGAAGTTATGGTACTAAAAAAGTTATAGTATTAATACATGGAATAGAAAAATATATTGCTTGCATGTGCACAAATATTCAGCAATATAGGTAAATATATAAAATAAAATAAGATCAGTGAGTATGCAAACCATCCTCTTTTCAGTGGTACCCTCTAGGATAAAGGAGGGGAAGTAAGGCAGATGGGGTCAATTAGTATTTTCACTTTTTTCTCTATTCTTTACTAAAAAATTTGTGGCTGGAATATATTTGTGACTTTCTCATGCAATTAAAATGATTTTTTAAAATAAAAACACAGACTAGATAAACACACTCCACAAAGTCCTTAGTGATGCCAGATAAATTACTTTTGTTTCCTTCTTGATACAGGGTACCCTTAAACTGATTGAAATTTGAACATAAGATTTTAGAAATCCTGATGGAAACAAGAGGGGAAAATGGTCATTTAAAACTGAAAACCATTTTCTTTCTATCAAGCAGTAAGAACCTGGATCACCTTTGGGGCAGCCTGCTCTTATGTTTTTGTGAAAGTGTCACGAATGCCCCTTGTTGCATAAATGAAAAAAAATTTTTTTTTTCTCAGAGAAAACTATAAAGTAATCTGAACTTAGATGTTTTAGGCTCAGAAATAACTGTTCTCTTTGGTAATGTAAATTGTGATATATGATTGAGTTGAGGAGGCTATATCTGTAGACTTTATTGCCATGTGGTGGGGGGATGATGGTTTTATATGGATTTATACTACACTATGCTTGAATTGTTACTTGCTTCCTTGGAGTTTTGGGAGCGTTTAGCAAATACTCACTGGATAGTTTCAGCTGAGACCTAAAAAACTGTATAAGCGATGCACAGGCTTGATTTTACCTGCTGTCTAACTTTAATTCTTACAAATTCTTACATTTAATCAAGCAAATGATACAGAGGGAGAACCACAATAGGTTTTGGTGGCTTGGATTTGACTAGATTGGTAGTGTTCTGTATATCATACTTTCAATTTGAAATCAAATTAACCCAAACATTGGGAAATACACTGTTGCTGAGTAAATCCCCTTCTACTATCTCTATCTTTATGCTTGACAAGTATAGGTAGAGAGGCACAAGGCGATAATCAAGAGGGTGTGGAAGTTGTCTTCCCAGATGAGTTGATATTCCCATGGGAAGTCATCCCTAAAAATAACAGTCCTTGAGTAAAAAATAAGGACATGGGAATTGATCCTACTTTGCGAGTAAGGGAAAACTTTCCTCTCTGGGCATGGGAGAAGCCAGAGCTTCACCTGGAACCTACTGTGTAAACATGTATATGCTATTTGATGGTTGGGGCAGCAATCAGCAGTTAGCTAGGACTGGACATACACAAACAAGCCAGGAACGAGGCAGATCCTTTTATGAAACCCTGGTTATAGATTTGGCTATGAGAGCAGCAACATTTACTGCTAGTGATAGCAGTCAAGTACCCTCAGTGTTGTATTTATTTTCCATAATCCTCAAAATGTCAGTAAACTTTTCTGAAAAGAAGGGCTGGATCCTGAGTGTGAAACACATACAGTTACACAGAGCTCCATGCTTTAAAGGGTCCTATGCATGTTTTAATGCTCTATGGTCACCAACTTGGACTTCTTAATTTTTTTTTAAATTTTGGATTAATATGAGAGTACCTATGAAGGTTACATAGTTTGCATTTGTAAGGTTAAAGTCCAAGCTGGAGCTGTGTCCTTCGCCCAGGAAGTGTGCTATATACCTGTGCATTGTACCCATTGGGTGGGAGCTCACTGAATCCCTTTCTTCCATCCCTCCTACTTGAATTTAGCTGAGTTTTTCTCTTGTGTTAGCCTGTAGTTGTTAATTTACTACCTTCAATTTAGTACTGAATACATGTGATGATTGTCTTTCTATTCCTGTCATATGTCACTTAGGAGGATATTTCTGAGTCCATCTAGGTTGTTACAAAAGATGCAAAATCTCTATCTTTATTAATCCACTCATGTCTTGAAGAGCACTTGGGTTGTTTCCACATCCTTTTGATTGTGAACTGAGTTTCTATAAACATTTGAGTGTAAATATCATGTGGTAATTTTTTTTTTTATTTCGGGTAGATAGCTAGTGATGAGATTGAAAGGCCAAATGGTATGTCTCCTTTTAATTCTTTGAAGAATTTCCATATAACTTTCCATAGAGGGTGTACTAGTTTACAGTTCCACCAAAATAGTTGGCTCATATTTTTTTTCATTGAGCCCCACAAATTATATAACTAGTTCTGATTATGAGTCGTGAAGCACAAGTTCATCTCTCAAAGTCTTCATTCCGTTGTTGGAGTAGTGGTAGCAATGGTGGACATGAGCATAAAAACACCACAAGGACAACTCTAGAGAACCTTTGAACATTTTCATAAACTAGGAACACTTTTGACAGGACCTGGGTTCGTAGAGGTGTCAGAGTCCCATAATTTAATCAAGCAAATGATATGTCACCTCACTAAAGTTCCATGGTCAGGAATTATTGGTTGTGCCCCTTGGTCTGTTTGCATTTTAAAATGTTTTTTCTAAATGGGCACAAATTAATCGTGTAAGAATTTAGAGATGAAGGACTATCAATGATAGGGTTTAGAAGAAATTTTAATATATATTTAGTCCAGTGGTTCTCATCCTATGTATTAAAATACCCTGAGGTAGCATGCTGTCACAGGAATATACATGTACCAGAATCAGTGGTAGTCAGACTAAATAAAATGCTTTGCTGTCTCTTCTCAGCCCAAAACGAGTTCTTCTCCCTCTTGCCTGACTAATTCTTCCTGATGTTTAGGCCTCAGTTTAAATATTACCTCTAATGGAGAGTCCCCTCTGATGATGTTAGGCTTCATTAGGTGCTTCTCCTTTTAGCTACAGAGCACCCTGTACTTTCTCCACTACAGTATGCATCACCTTACCACTATCTGATAACACACCTGCCTCCCCTACGCACCATGAGTCATTGAAATATAGACCGTGGCTCATTTAAGGTTTTATCCTTACCACTTAGAAAGTCTAATGACCTATCTTAGATGCTTAGTGAATAGTGAGTGAATAAATAACCAAATGAGTGAAAAAAACTATTATGTTTTTCAAACCATGCAAATGATACTGTAATTACTAAGGGATATATTCATTTTATAGTTATACTACTGTTAAGTAAATATTACACTCACAAATGCATTAAAGACATAACATGCCAACCTATGAAACCCTTTTTCTAATTGTTTAAGGTTGACCAAGGGTACAAAGAATTAGGATACATTATTTGCATTTGTTAGTCCCTCTTATAATTGTGTCCCTCCTCCAAGAGGTACGCTATACACCATAACATTGTGCCCCTTAAGTGTGAGCAACCTGATTGCCCTTCCTCCTCCCTTCTGCTCACTCCCTCATTTCCCAGGCCCCACCTTGAATTAATTTGAGTTTTTCTCTTGTGTAGGTAGGTATTAGTTCATCTACTGGTTTCATATTAGAATTGAGTACATTGTAGTCTTCCTTGTCCATTTCTGTGATACTTTATTAAGAAGAATGTATCCAACTCTATCCAAGTTAATACAAAAGATGTAAAGTTTCCATCTTTTTTAATGGCTGAATGGTATTCCATGGTATACATATTAATCCATTCCTGGGTTGGTGGACGTTTAGGTTGTTTCCACATTTTGGCGATTATAAATTGAGCTACAATAAACAGTCTAGTGCAAATGTCCTTATGATAAAATGATTTCCTTTTTTATTCTTGGTAGATGCCAAGCAAATGGAAGAGCTAATTTGAGTTCTTTGAGGACTCATTATACTTCCTTCCAAAAAAGGTTGTACTAGTTTGCAGTTCCACAAACAGTGTAAAAGTGGTCCCTTCTCTCCACATCCATCTGCAACTTTGAGATTTTGTTGCATGGGTTATTCTCACTGGGGTTAAATTGTATCTCACGGTGGTTTTGATTTGTATTTCTTTGACCATCAGGGATGATGATCATTTTTTTCAAAAATCTATTAGCCATTCAACTGTCCAAATCAGCGAAAGTTCTGTTCATATCTCTTAACCAGTGGTAGATGGGATTCTTTGCTCTTTTTTGTTGATTGAGTTCTCTGTAGATTCTAGTCATCAACCCTTTGTCAGATTCATACCCTGCAAATATGTTTTCTCATACTGAAGGTTCTCATTTTGCTTTACTTTCTATGTTCTTAGCTGTGCCAAAGTTTTTCAGCTTAATTAAGTCCCATTTGTTAGCTTTCTTTTTTTTGTTGTTTTGTTTTTTTGAGACAGAGTCACACTATGTCACCCCTCAGTAGAGTGCTGTGGGGTCACAGCTCACAGAAACCTCAAACTCTTGGGCTTAAGTGATTCTCTGGCCTCAGGCTCCCTAGCTGGGACTATAGGCACCTGCCACAACACTTATCTATTTCTTGGTTGCAGTTGTCATTGTTGTTTAGCAGGCCTGGGCTGGGCTTATACCTGTCAGCCTCAGTGTATGTGGCTGGCACATTATTTGCATTTGTTACTCACTAAGCTATGGGAGCTGAGCCCCATTTGTTATTTTTTGTTGTTGTTGTGAGGACCACTGAAGTCTTTGCCATAAATTTTTTTCCTAGTCCAAAATCCTGAAGAGTTTTTCCCACACTTTCTTCTAAGATTTTTATTGTTTTATGTCTTAGATTTAAATCTTTTATCCATCTGGAGTCAATTTTTGTAAGTGGTGAAAGGTGTAGGTCGAGTTTCAGTCTTTTACATGTGGTTATCCAGTTCTCCCAGCACCATTTATTAAATGGGGATTCTTTCCCAAGTGTATGCTTTTCTTTGGTTTATCAAAAATCAGATGGCAAATAGAGACTGGTCTCATTACTTAGCTTTCTATTCTTTTCCATAAGTCTATATATTTGTATTTGTGCCAATATCATGCTGTTTTGTTTACTGTGGACTTGTGATATAGCTTGAAGTCTGGTAGGCAGATACCTCTGCCTTTTTTTTTTTTTATTACTGAGAATACCCTTGGCTATACAGGGTTTTTTTCTGGTTCCCTGAAAAATGAAGTACTATTTTTTCAAGTTCTTCAAACTATGATGTTGGTATTTTAATGGGCATTGCATTGAATCTATAGATTGCTTTGGGGAAAAGAGATATTTTAACAATGTTGACTCTTCCCAGCCAAGAACATAGTATGTTCTTCCATTTGTTAATGCCTTCTGCTATTTCTTCTCTTTGGATTTCATAATCCTCTTTGAAAAGATCTTTCACCTCTTTCCTTAGGTATATTCCTAAAGGTCTCATTCTTATAAGTTACTCTAAAGGGAATTGTGTACTTGATTAGGTTCTCAATTTGGCTGTTATCGGTGTGTACAAAGGCTACTGATTTGTGGACATTGAGTTTGTAACCTAAGACATTAATGTATTTCTTTATCACTTACAGTACTTTTGTGGTTGAGTCTCTAGGGTTTTCACATATATATATAATAAAATTGTTGTGGATTCACTAGGGTACAAAGAACCAGGTTACATTTACTGCATTTGTTAGGTAAACTCCCCCTTATACTTGTGTCCCTACCCCAAAAGTTGTGTCACACCATGAACCCCATTCCCCCTCTCTCCTTCCCTATTTCAGCTCTCCCCTTTCCACACCCCCCCACCATATACTCAGTCATTAATTATCCTCACATAAGAATTGAGTGCATAGGATTCTTGCTTCTCCTTTCTTGTGATGTTTTACAAAGAAGAATGTGTTTCACTTCCATCCAGGTTAATACAAAAGATGTAAAATCTCCATCTTGTTTAATGGCTCAATAGTATTCCATGGTATACATATATCACAGCTTGTTAATCCATTCCTGGTTTGGTGGGCATTTAGGCTGTTTCCACATTTTGGCAATTGTAAATGGATCTGTGATAAACAGTGTACTACAGGTGTCTTTATGGTAAAAGGATTTTTTTTTTCCTTCTGGGTAGATGCCCAATAATGGGATTGCAGGATCTAATGGGAGGTCTAGTTTAAGTTCTTTGAGAGTTCTCCATACTTCCTTCCAAAAAGGTTGTATTACTTTGCAGTCCCACCAGAAGTGTAAAAGGGTTCCCTTCTCTCCACATCCACTCCAGAATCTGCAGTTTTGCGATTTTGTAATGTGAGCCATTCTCACTGGGGTTAGATGATATCTCAGGGTGGTCTTGATTTGAATTTCTCTAATAATTAAAGATGATGAGCATTTTTTTTATATGTTTGTTAGGCATTAGTCTGTTCTCTTTAGAAAAAGTTCTATTCATTTCTCTTGCCCAGTGATACAAAGGATTGTTGGTTTTTTTTATGTTGATTAATTTGAGTTCTCTGTAGATCCTAGTTATCAAGCTTTTATCTGATTCAAAATATGCAAATATCCTTTCCCATTGTGTAGGTTGTCTATTTGCATTGTG
Source organism: Galagoides demidoff (assembly GCA_963574575.1). Classification (NCBI taxonomy): domain Eukaryota; kingdom Metazoa; phylum Chordata; class Mammalia; order Primates; family Galagidae; genus Galagoides; species Galagoides demidoff. The sequence continues at coordinate 100,880 of CAUYQV010118448.1, forward strand.
TGTTACCTCCTTAGCTGTACAAAGCTATTCATTTTAATTAAGTCCCTTTTTTTTGTTTTTGTTGTTGTTCCAACTACCTCGGAAGTCTTCTTCATAAACTCTTTCCCCAGGCGAATGTCTTCAAGTGTTTTTCCCATGTATTATTTGAGTATTTTTATCATTTCATGCCTGAAATTTAGGTCTTTTATAGATCTTCAACCAATTTTTGTACAGGTGAGAGGTGTGGGTCCAGTTTCAGTCTTTTACATCTGGGTATCCAGTTCTCCCAACACCATTTATTGAATAAGGATTATTTTCCCCAGTGTATGTTCTTGTTTGGTTTATCAAAGATCAGATGGCTGTAAGATGTTTGTCTCATGTCATGTTTATCTATTCACTTCCAAATATTAACGTCTCTATTTTTGTGCCAATACCAGGCTGTTGGGATCACTATGGCCTTATAGTAAAAGCCTGAAGTCTGGTAGGCTGATGTCCCTCACTTTGTTTTTGTTACTAAGAATTGCCTTACCTATACTGGTTTTTTTTGGCTCCATACAAAACAAAGAGTTATTTTTTCCAAGTCTAGAAAGTATGATGTTGGTATTTTAATAGGGATGGCACTGAATCTCTAGATTGTTTTAGGAAGTATAGGCATTTTAATAATTTTGATTCTTTCCAGCCATGAGCATGATATGTTCTTCCATTTCTTAATATCTTCTACTATAACTTTTCTTAGGTTTTTGTTATTTTTTAAATAGAGGTCCTTCACCTCTTTTGTTAGGTATATTCCTAGGTATTTCTTTTTCTTTCTTTCTTTCTTTTTTTGTAGCTACTATCAAGGGGATTGTGTTCTCATCCTGGTGGCTATTGGCATAACAAAGGCTACTGACTTGTGGAAATTGATTTTAGATCCTGAGACATTTCTGTATTTTTTGATCACTTCCAGGAATCTTGTGGTAGAGTCTTTGGGGTTCTCTAAGTATACAATCACGTCATCAGCAAAGAGGGAGAGTTTGACCTCCTCTGCAACCATTGTGATGCCCTTTATTTCCTTCTCTTTCCTGATTGTATTGGCTAGAACTTCCAGCACTATGTTGAATAGTAGTGGCAATAGAGGACAACTTTGTCTGCTTCAAATTCTAAGTGAAAAAGCTCAGTTTTACTCAATTCAGTAAAATATTAGCTGTGGGTTTGTCATAGATGGCTTCAATCAGTTTAAGAAACGTGCCACCGATACCAATATTCTTCAGTGTTCTAATTAAAAAGGAGGCTGGATTTTATCGAATGCTTTTTTGGCATCTATTGAGAGGATCATATGGTCTTCATTTTTGTTTCTATTGATATGGTGAATTATGTTTATGGACTTGCATATGTTTAAATCAGGCTTGCATCCCTGGGAAAACTACTTGATCATAAAGTATGACTTTTTTTTAATGAGAAGCTGTAGTCTATGGGCTAAGATTTTCTTGAGAACTTCTGCATCTATATTCATTGGTGAAATTGGTCTTAAGTTCTTCTCTGGGGTCAGGTCCTTTCCTGGTTTTGGTATTAGAGTGATGTTTGCTTCATAGAATGTGTTGGGGAAGATTCCTTCTTTCTTAATTTTTTACAATAGTTTCTGCAGTATGGGAATAAGCTCTTCTTTGAAGGTTTAATAGATTTCTGGTATAAAGCCATCTGGACCAGGACATTTTTTGTTGGGAGATTTTTTATTATTTCTTTGATCTCAGTGCTTGAAATTGGTCTGTTCAGGAGATTTATTTCTTCCTGGCTAAGTTCAGGGAGAGGGTGTGATCCAAATATTGATCCATTTCCTTCACTTGATCAAGTTTCTGGGCATAGAGTTTGTTGTAGTATTCAAAGATAATCTCTTATATCTCTTTGACATCTATTTTAATTTCCCCCTTTTCATTTCTGATTGAGGTTACTAGAGATTTTGCTTTTCTATTTCTGGTTAGTTTGGCTAATGATTTATTTTTTTATTTATTTTTTCAAGAAACCAGCTCCTTGTTTCATTAATTTTCTGAACAATTCTTTGTTTTCAATTTTATTAATCTCTGATTATTTTTTGATTTTTTTTTCCTCTGTTGGGTTTAAGCTCAGATTGTTCTTCTTTTTCCAATTCCATATTATGGTTTGGATGTTTGTTGATGCGCACTGTTTCTGTTTTCTGGATTTTGGCATCTAAAGCAATAAATTTTCCTCTTACGACTGCTTTTGCTGTGTCACACAGGTTTTGGTACCTTGTGTCTTCATTGTTGTTATGCTCAAGGAACTTAATGATTTCCTCTTTTATATCTTCCAGAACCCATATATCCTTCAGTATGAGTTTGTTTAATTTCCATGCCTTTGTGTGGAGTTGAACGTTTTTGTTGGAGTTGAGTTCCACCTTTAATGCCTTGTGGTCTGAGAAGATACAAGGTAAAATTTCAATTCTTTTGATTTTGTCAAGGCTTAATTTGTGTCCTGGCATATGATCTATTTTAGAGAATGTTATATGGGCCAATGAGAAGAATGTATATTCTTTAGCTTTGGGAAGGAGTGTTCTATATATATCTATCAAGCACAGTTGTTCTAGGATTACATTTAGGTCCCTTGTATATTTGTGTAGTTTCTTTTTACAGGATCTGTCCAGCTCTGTAAGAGGAGTGTTAAAGTTGCCAGCTATGATGGTATTATGGGATATTATAAGGCTCAGACTAATTAAGGTCTGTTTCAAGAATCTGGGAACATTTAAGTTGGGTGAATAACTATTTATAATTGAAATGTCTTCTTGTTGTATTGTTCCGTTGACCAATATGAGATGTTTCTATTTGTCTTTTTTGACTTTAGTTGCTTTAAATCCACTTGTATCTGAGAATAAGATTGCAACCACTCTTTCCTTCTGACTTCCATTTGCTTGAAAAATTGTCTTCCATCCCTTAAACCTGAGTTTTAATTTGTCATTAATGGCTTGTTGTGTCTCTTGCAGTCAGTAAATAGATCGCTTGTGGTATTTTATCCAATCAGCCAGCCTGTGTCTTTTCAGTGGGAAATTCCAGTCATTAACATTAATTGAGATAATTGATAAATGTGGTGGAGTTCTATTTATCCTATTTTGTGAAAGTCCATTGCTTAGTTTTATCTTTTGCATCATTCTGGAATGTAAGTTTTGTCCGTTAGCTTCTAGATGTTTAGTTTGATAGTGGTTCACGGTGATGGTTAGTGTGTAGAATAAGTTTAAGTATTTCCTGTAGATCTGGTCTTATTGTGGTAAAGTTCCTCAATGTTTGTATATCAGTATAACATGTGATTTCTCCATCAATTTTAAAGCTTAGCTTATCAAGATATAAAATTCTGGGCTGAAAATTATTTTGTTAAGTTGATTAAAGATATATGATCATTGACTTCTGGCTAGAAAAGTTTCATTTGAGAAGTCCATAGTTACCCTGATGAATTTTTCCCTGGAGGTCAATTGCTGTTTACTCCTGGTGACTAGTACAATCTTCTCTTTTGTCTTGACTTTGGAAAGGTTCATGACAATGTGTCTTGAAGAAGATCAATTTGAGTTGAGATGACCTGCGGTTTGATATGCCTCTCAAAGGACTGTCTCAGAATCTTTGGTGATATTTGAGAAATTTTTCTTTATGATGTCCTCTAGTATGGCTTCCATGCCTCTGGGGCATCCTTCTTCCCCTTCTGGGATACCTATAAATTGTATGTTTGAATGCTTCGTGAAGTCCCATAATTCTGTCAGTGAACATTCTTCTTTCTCTCTCTTTCTTTCTGTCTCTTTAACTGCCTAAGTTAGCTCAACAGCTTTATCCTCTGCCTCTGAGATTCTTTCTTCTGTATGGTCTAGTCTGTTATTGATCCTTTCTACTGCATCTTTAAGTTCCCTGACTGACTGCTTCAATTTCTTCAGCTTTGCTATATCCTCTCTCTCCCTCTCTATTTCTTTTTTTTTTTTTGTTATATCCTTTCTATATTATTTATATCATTCATTTCTTATTTGATTTTGTTTTTGGATTTCCTTTTTGTTATTTTCCACTTTCTCGGCAATTTCCCTCATTGCTTTTATCATTCATATTTTAAATTCCCCTTCTATCATTTCTAACATTTCTTTATAGTTAGAATTATCAGCAATACTTACCTCATAATCCTTTGGAGAGTGTTGCTCTGGTTGGTTTTTTCATGTTGCCAGGATTTATCCGCTGTTTCTTCCTTATGAATGTGTCTTATTGTCTGTTTCCTTGCCCTACTTTTTCCTTTCATTGCCTCTTGCTCTTTAAGTTACTTTGCCTCTGACCTAAGGTGTTGAAGTGTCCTTTTGGTAAAAGACTAAAAGGATGAGAAGATTGAAGAGCAAGAAGGGATAAAAGATAAAAAAGAGAGAGAGAGAAAAGAGAAAGGAAGAGGTGTGATTAAATGGGAAAATTGACAAAAAGAATATAGGAACAGAAAGAGACAGGAGTAATAGTGGTGCACAGTAGGGTACTTTGACCCACACCCACACATCCCAACCTCTGAGGGGGTCTTGGGTGGCTGGGTCACTTGACATCTGCAGCTTTTTGCCAACCTGAGCAGACACAGGGTCCCCTCCTTCACCAAATGGATAAGAAAAACAAAAATACTATAAAATCCAACCTAAACCACTTAACTTATTTTAAGAGATAAAATTGGGGGAAAAAAACAAATATTAGGGGCAGAAAAACTAGGGAAAATATATATATATTTATATATCTTGCTGAATACTGCCTGGGCAACAGGTGATCTTCTGGGATATGAGATGCTAATCCCAATATAGCTATATGAGATAGATCCTGGAAGCCTTTGCTGACTTCTTTGCACCAAACCCCACAGGATTAGGAGCCTGGATCTCTCCTCATGCTGCTTAATAGACACACCTCGACCTTTCCAAACCATGTCACTTGCCTAAGCAGAGGCTATCCCAGGAAAGGGTGTGTTAGTCATATCTCTCCAGAAGCGGCTGCCTGCTTCTCAGGTGTGTTGTTGTAGAGGGTCTCATGGAAAATCAATGTCGCAGAGAATAAGCATGCTTATTGACATTGTGTTTTAAATAAAAGTACCATCTGCTCACTGAGGCAAAATGGTAAGCTTTCTTTATTTACTGCTGGTTTATATAGTCAATCTCCTGCATGTGCACTATACAGCAATGACCCTGCAATATTCATTACAATCCCACTACACATGTGCATTGGACATCAATGACTTCATTAATCCATTTAAACACCTTATGACCACCTGTCCTATAAGTAGGTCCTCCCTGGTAATCTGATAATCCACCCAACATACACCTTTAAGCATAACCCTTTCAACATAACCCAGTTTAACATAACTTAATGAAGAACATGTTGTCAGTCATTACTTTCTTTCTTTGTTCTTATCTGATGAAGCCTGAGGCTATAGGGAAAAGAGAAGATTTGAATGTCTGTTCTACTGACCATGCCATTTGGAGGCAGTCACTTCAAATCTTTAAGCAAAACATAGAGAAACTTCTTGGGCATACAGGAATTTGTGTGCAAACCTCTGCTCCCATGTAGGCATTAAGTCAGGGGGGTTTTGCTGGAGCCTTTTATAAGGAATTCTCAGGTTAGACTTCTCA
>CAUYQV010118449.1:0-10886 GCA_963574575.1 Galagoides demidoff
AGACGGAGCCTCAAGCTATCCCCCTGGGTAGAGTGCCATGGCATCACAGCTCATAGCAACCTCCAACTCCTGGGCTCAAGCGAGTCTCCTGCCTCCGCCTCCCAAGTAGCTGGGACCACGGGCGCCCGCCACAATGCCCGGTCTTTTTTTGGTTGCAGCCATCATTGTTGTCTGGTGGGCCCAGGCTGGGGATTCGAACCCGCCACCTTAGGTGTACGTGGCTGGCGCCTTAGCTGATTGAGCCACAGGCGCCGAGCCGCAATGGAAGGATTCTAATTTGGCACATCTGTAGGGTTACATGTGGCAGAGGGGACAGGGTGTCTGTGAGTGTTCCTTCCCAATACTGAGAAGGCAATATTTGCAGGTTAAGTAAGATCAGCACAACTCAATGGTACAGACCTGCTTTTCCTGAGACTGTATCTCAGACCAAATAAACTATGGAAATTAGTGATATAAGTTAATAAAGAGTATTTGAATAAACCTAAAGTCCATATGAATTTTTTGGACCTAGAACTAAATACTCAATGGTAGATAGACAGTCACAATGAAGGAATAGGAGGCCAGACAATTGTGGTGAAGTTTGGAGTTAGGAAAATCTGCATTATGTGTTTTTCAGTCTCAATTTCCCTTTTTTAAAACAAAGATACTAATTTCAGGGATACTCTATAATTATTGGTAAATAATGACGGTGGAAGTGCTTTTACCTGTATACTATGGCTCAAATGGTGGTGTCATTATGTTTTTGGTAGATTGCCTACGCAGATACGTAGGCTAAATAGTCCAGATCAGAGTAGAATATTCTAGGGAATATTCTACTCTGAATATGTGGGGAAACCCACACAGATGCAGGCTCCATTTGTAACACTGTTAACAGTAAGATGAGTAAAATGACACACAAGGATAATGAAAATGGTAACAAACCACATCGGAAGGCGTCCTGGTCCCAGGCTCTGTGTTGAGCACATCTCATCTACTGGTCGTAACACGCTCATAGGGCAATCTCTTTCTGTTGATCAGAAAATGAGGCTCACAGAGATATACAGAGATATTTCCCTTTTACAGTTACTTTTCAAAATGTCCCAGTTTTACTATATAATTTTGGTATAATTAAACTTGATCAGCCAAAAATTGTATCATTAATTACATCTGGTGTTCACTGAGCCAAGATGGTGGTGCACAGTTGCGGCCTGGTGATGGTTAAGGTTGGGCAGCCTGCTGGTGCCAGCTGCCTTTTGTCATTCTTCTTATAAAGAAGTCTCAGCTGCTTCATCCCCACCCCACCGCCGTCCTTGCTGTCTCTGCTCCCCCCACTTCATTCTCCACCTTTCCCTGCCTTCCTCTGTGCCTGCGATGCCAGCGCTGTGGACTGAATCACCCAGTATCTCTTCCTGCCTGGCTTCCACTTAGGTTCAGCCAAGGGGAGACTTTTCAAGAAGTCATAGGGCAAGAGGAGTGAATAGCTGGGTGTTTATCCCCCATACCTTTCCTGCTTTGATACTGCTTATTTGGCAATAGCTATGCACATTCTTCATGGCCACAGCTCCTGCCCAGATGCTTGTCCTCCACAGTTCCAGCTTCCAGCAATGCTCCCTCACCTGCCCCTCAGCCCTAAGGGAGGTATTAGAGGCACCGGACCTGATCCCTCAACTCAGACCTCTACATTAGTGCTTTCATTCAAGCCTGTTCATTCAAACCACCTGGAATTAATATAGTTTCCTGCAAGACTCTGCATGATAAACTCACGAAATATTAAAAGTCCTCTTCTATCACTAAGTGATTACTCACATCCCTATTGAAAGGTATGAGCTGGCAGCCTAGAAAACTGCCCTTTCTGGAGTCTCAAAGCCTAGGAAATATCACTCTCCACATCTGTTTGCTTGGAAGAGAAAGGAGGATTATGTTGATTCATTCTAACCCGAATAATCCAAAGAATAGGGGATAGCAATGTTCAAGAACTGTAGGTCTTCTAATAACACTTTTTTTTTTTGAGACAGAGTATTATTTTATCACCCTTGGTAGAGTGCTATGGCGTCATGGCTTACAGCAACCTCAGACTCTTGGGCTTAAGCAATTTTCTTGCCTCAGCCTCCCATGTAGCTGCCACTACAGACACCCAGCACAAGACCTGGCTATATTTTAGAGATGGGGTCTCGCTCTTGCTCAGGCTGGTCTTGAACCCGTGAGCCCACACAATCCACCCACCTTGGCCTCCCAAGTGTTAAGATTACAGGTGTGAGCCACCATGCCTGGCCTTTAATGACACTTCTTTATATTTAAGAAGCTCTACAATTATCCATAATATACAAAGAGTGATCTTGAATCAACAAGAAACACAGTCTGACTTTAAGATGGACATTTAGGCTTGGTGCCTATGGCTCAAGTGGCTAAGGCACCAGCCACATACACCTAAGGTGGTGGGCTCGAATCCAGCCTGGACCCACCAAAACAACAATGATGCCTGCAACCAAAAAATAGCCGGGCATTGCGGTGGGCACCTGTGGTCCCAGCTACTTGGGAGGCTGAGACATAAGACTTGCTTGAGCCTAGGAGTTGGAGGTTGCTGTGAGCTGTGATGCTATAGCACTCTACCCAGGGGGACAGCTCAAGGCTTGGTCTCAAAAAATAAATAAATAAATAAAAATAAAATGGACATTTCCCAGAAGAAATATACATGATCAACAAATGCTAGAAAAAGTACTTAATTTCACTTGTACTCAGGGAAATGAATGATCTACTAATGCGATATTTTTAAACTACTATATTGGCAAAAAAAATTTTAAATGTGACAATATCAAGCATTGGCCAGGATGCCTACATAGGATAGAAAAAGCAATAGGAACTCATATGCTGCTCATGACTGTGTAAACTGGTATAAAATTTTGACCTTACTTAGTAGTGCAGAATATCCTATTCCCTTAACCCAGAAATTTCATGCCCAGTACCTTTGCATAGATTTCCTGGGAGACATGCTTGAGTTTACATTCTTAGCAGTATTGTCAGGAACAGCAATGTCATCAACAGAGAATGGCTAAATAAAGTTTGGTGTATTCATACATAGAATACACACAGCAGTGAAAAAATGAATACACTATAGCAGGGGTCCTCAAACTTTTTAAGCAGGGGGTCAGTTCACTCCCTCAGACTGTTGGAGGGTTGGACTGTGGGCCCGAGGACGAGTTGGCTGCTAAGCAGGACGGCAGAGGCGGCAAAAACACCTGGCGGGTCAGATAAATGTCCTTGGCAGGCCGCATGTGGCTTGCGGGCCGTAGGTTGAGGACGCCTACACTATAGCTATACACATCAATACATATCAATATGGATAGCGCAGACTATGTTCAGGGACAAAAAGCAAGTAGCAAAATCATGCACCTGGATGCAGGATGATATTTATATGAAGTTCAAGTGTAAGCCAAAGTAAACAATATAATATTTGGGGCTAAAAAAGTGTTTTAAGCACAGAAATCATTAACATGCCTTTAAATGAGTAGTGATTTCCTCTTCTGGGGAAGAAGGAGAATGAGATGGTGTGGTGTCACCAAGGGTGTCACAGGGTTAGGTTAGTGTTCTACTCCTTTAGTTTGGGAAGTTGGTACTTGAGTGGTTGTTAATTTTTTTTCTATTATTTATTCCTTAAAAATATACACATGGGGTATGGTCGTTCACACTAGTAATCCCAGCAGTTTGGGAGGCCAAAGTGGAAGGATGGCTTAAGGTCAGGAGTTCAAGACCAGTCTGGGCAACATAACAAGACCCAGTCTCTACCAAAACAAACAAACAAACAAACATAAAAAAAACGTAACTAGGTTTATTGGTGAGTATGCTAAAATATATATATATATATATATATGTATATACACACATTATACAGGGTGGCCATAAAATTTGTGTGCAATTTAAAATCGCACATGAACTTTATGTGTACGATATAATTAATTTTAAAAGTCATTAAAATGACGGTGCCTGTCATTCAGTGGGGAGGGCGCCAGCCACATACACTGAGGCTGATGGGTTTGAGCCTGGCCCGGGCCTGCTAAACAACAAAGACAACTGCAACAACAACAATAAATAGCTGGGCACTGTGGCAGGCACCTGTACTCGCAGCTACTTGGGAGGCTGAGGCAGAAGAATCGCTTGGGCCCAAGAGTTTGAGGTTGCTGTGAGCTGTGACACTACGGCACTCTACCAAGGGCAACAAAGTGAGATTCTGTCTCTAAATAAATAAATAAATGTCATGTAAGTTCGAATTCTACAGTCCAATTGCCTGGATTTGAATCCCAGCTCTGTATTCACCAGCTCTTCAGCCTTGGGTAACTTAACTAACCTCTCTGTGTGTGAGTTTCCTCATCCATCAAATCGAGAAACTATCACAGCATAGTGAGCATTAGAGAAGCTGATACGGGTAAACTCTATTCTATATCTGGCACAATAAATGGCAGCTGTACCGTTCGATTGTCAGATAGATACTTCAGAGCTAGGGAAAACCCTGCTGTTTTATGGATAAAGGCCTTGAGACCATTAACTGGCTTGCCCAAAGCCCTACGAGGTGGTGGCTGACCCAGACCGCCTTCCTTTTCTTTCTTTTTGTTGTACTTTTTTCTTTTTTTTTTTTTTTTGAGATAGAGTCTCACTATGTTGCCCTTGGTAGAGTATGGTGGTGTCCAAGCTCACAGCAACCTCAAACTCTTAGGTTTAAGTGATTCTCTTGCCTCAGTCTCCTGAGTAGCTGGGACTACAGGTGCCGGCCACAATACCTGGCTGCTTTTTGTTTGTTTGTTTAGCAGGCCCAGGTCAGGTTCAAACCCACCAGCCACGGTGCATGTGGTCGGTGCCCTAACCACTGAGCTATGGGCACCGAGCCTGTTGTTCTTTTTTCTACACTTTGTAAGTAGAGAGGAACTTGGGTTTCTACTTGCTCACCTTTTGTGTGTTTTGTTTTCAAGCCATGTTTCCTGTCCTTTATCATTTGTAGTACTGTTTCTTTGCACAAATAGGTATCTTGTAGTGTCTTGCCAAAGGGATCAACAGGGCTCAGTTCCTTACTGCACATGGAAACAAATCTCCATTCACCTGTTCATCCATTCAGCACATACTAAGGCCTTCGGGTTGTCTGTGGGGTTGATTCAGGGAGTAGAGGCCTCACTGACTAGCAGAGAGCATATTTCCATTGCTGGACTTGCCACATTGTTTCCTAATTATTCACTTGTATTTCCAGCTCTCCCTTTGCACCCTGGTCTTCCTAATACCAAACTGGGAGATAGCCAAAGTTCCTGCTTTCATGGAGTTCAGATCCTAGTTCAGGATAGGTGTGTGGATAATAATTATATCAAAAAATAAGATCAGTGTGGATGAACGATCAGTACTATGTGGAAAATAAATTAGTAGAAAAGAGACAGTTCAGCATTTGGCAGGAAAGGGAGGCCTAATTGAGGAGAGGCCTGGATGATGATGGCAGATTGGTTCAGCAACTTACTTTTATCACAAACAATCCCTCTGAAAAAGAAGACGGCATGAGTTTTTCCCTGCCACTCCAGGAGGGTCACCCACACTTTCCACAGCGAGCAACGTTCCATGTTGCCCAGACTACTCCAGAAGTGACTGCCTTCCCTGGGGACTTGCAGCCACGTGGTTGCTGGCTGGGAATGACTGGATTGGGGCACTTTCAGAGATTGACTGGGGAATAGCCAGGGACAGAAAACTGATGCGATTCATAGAAGCAGGGGTGTTGGGGCTTATACAAGCAAGTGGTTTCTAACGAATTCTGGAAAGAAGGAAGGAAATGACGAGAACTCAGGGCCTAGATAGGACTCAAAGTAGAGCCCTCTGGGCCCTGTGGAGCGATTCCAAGAATCTGCAGCTGTGCAAGTAGCTAGCAGTGCCGGAATGGTCACAGCTTGCGAGAGCCCAGCCGTGGGTGCCCTGGGATGTCATTTATAGCCACGCCTCCCAAAAGAACACAGGAAGGTGCCGCCACCTGCATCTGGAACCTTTACCCTTGAAACAGGCAAGGATACAATTTACAAAAGAGGCAACCAGCTCGGCATCTGTAGCTCAGCAGCTAGGGCACCAACCACATGCAACCGGGCTGTTAGAACCCGGCCCGGTCCTGCCAAACAACGAGTACAACAAAAAAATAGCCAAGCGTTGTGGCAGGCCCCTGTCGGCCCAGCTACTTGAGAGGCTGAGGCAAGAAATTTGCTTAAGCACAAGAGTTTGAGGTTGCTGTGAGCTGCAAACGTGAGCTCACCCTTTTTCACAGCTGAGTGTTATCCCATGATACACACCACATTTATCCACTCACTTGCTGATGGACACATAGGTTGATTCCATGTTCCTTGTCTGATAATTATTGCCAGTATTTGGTTAGCACTTCATAGTTTAGAAAGCACTTTAAGTACACTGTCTTCCGTAACATTATAACAGTTCTGTGGGGGATTATTATTCGGTTCATTTTGCAAGACAGGAAGCTAAGGTTTAGGAAGGCTAAACATGCATCGATGTGTGCATAATTCATGCTTGGCAGAATCAGGATTGTGCTTACGTCTCTTGCTCCAAACTTCCCTTTTCCCAACCCGCTATGGTTTCATCGGAGGCTCAGGATAGGAGAGGGAGAGATGAGGTCCCGGAAGGTGACCTGACCTCTCCAGGCCACATACACACAGTTACTGACCAGAAAGGAGGTCTGGTCCCAAGCCGTGGCTGTCACTATTAGCACCTTTAGTATAAGACAGAACGTCTGTGTTTTTTATTGGCTCCATGACCGTGTGGTTGTCTGCTCAGTGCTCATTAGGTGGGTGGGCAGATCTCGATTCTATCTCTGTCTGGCAAATGGAAAAGTCTGAAAGAAGGAGATTATCCCTAAGTCCAGGCTCCAAACCATGTTTGGTTTTGTTCTCTGGCAAACTGCAAACAAATTAGTATGAACTTTCCTCTCTCCTCTTAGTGTGGGTATTTTCATTGAGTCTAAAATCCAAATCAACATGGCAGGACACTTTCTTCTGCTTTTCTGTTAGTTCCTAGACTCACGTTTTTCCAAGTTGGACGAGACCTCAAGGAGCATTTAGCTCAAACCCATCACTTTACAGCAGAACACAGTGACTCTCCTACTTGCCCAGGGACACACAGATGGTGTCAGGCAGAGCCAGGACTTGGGGCCTCAGCTCCCAGGTGTCCCTGCCTCCCCCTGCAGCCTTCAGCTTCCAGCCTCTATCCTGGAGCTTTGGATTGTGCCTGTTTGTTTCAGGTGTTAATCGTGGACGTTTACAAGCTCTACTTTTTGTTTAAAATGTTGGGAGAGTTTGCAGAGGCTTAAAAAAAAACAAATGAAAATGTCAGAGGCAAAGACAGCATGGGAAGGCAGCAAGAGCAGAGAGGCAGGCAGGAAGGCACAGGCCAGCCAGCCAGCCAGGGGCCTTACCACGCTTGTTAGTTATAAGCTCAACCGCCCAGCTGTGAACCCTGAACAATGCAGCCTGGGGCGCCCCAGGATTCTCTTTCTTCCACCTCCATCTGCACCTTCCATTCGCTGAAAGAAAACCTACAATCCAACCTGGCTGGCACAGATTAAAAGAATCATAAACGGAAGAGATTCTCTGTACAGTTGTTTTCCCATTATAGATCTGTCCTCAAAAAATTATACAAGTATTACATGCTTATTGTTGAAAAGATTAGAAAAAGGAGCAAAGCAGTAAAATGATGATAAAAATCACTCTGATAGCCACTGCTACATAATTTTTGTCTTTAACCTTCCAGATTTTCTCTTATCCACATATGTGTGTATTTTTACAAAAGTAAGATCATATGGTGCAATCTGATTTGCAATCTGCTTTTTTCACTTATTATATTGTGAACAGCTTTCGATGTCAGCATGTTAATGGGTATACATACTCCTACACTGTTTTGTGTAGTGGTAGTGTGGCAGCTAGCCCAGATTTTGCCAAGGAACCTGTAACCACATTTGCTAATTGTATCTAGGGGCCTCCATTGAACTTCCTAGTGGAAAGTATATGTGTGTTCTCATGCTTGTGCACATATGTGTGTGTGCATGTGTGTGTGTGTAGCCTTGCCATAGTACTAGCCACAGACATAGCCAATACTGTATCCTTCACATATGTTAATTTACTCACTTCTTGTTAGTGCCCAAGATAGAAGCACTATTATCATCCCCATTTTACAGATGAGGAAACTTGCTCATAGTCTGACACCAGCATGTGGCAGAACTGAGATTCAATCCAGGCAACCTGGCTCCCAGCCCGAGCCCCGTCTTGACTACCATGCTTCCAGTGATGGCTCCAGTCTGGGCTGTATACCCTGACTCCTCGGTTGCAGAAACTGGGGGGGCCTGTAGAGATTGCCCCATTCCAGAGTGACGTCCTTCTCTGTCTGGGCCTTTCTGCTCCTCGTGCCAGCCCCGCCACTCTATCTTTTTCTACCTTCTCTGCCCTTCCCCACAGGGCTGGGCTCTGAGTTGGAGGGGCAGCTGCCTCAGACCCCATTTGTCTCTAGAGGAGGCTCAAGCCTTTCGGACTATCTGGGGAGAAACAGCTGTGAAATCAAGCCCCCCTCCTCTGGGCACCCTAGACACCTGTCTCAACAGAGCTGCTGAGTGTCAGGCTGACCCAGTCACTTTCCTCCATCTTACCAGACTTCCTCCCAGGAAGGGCTGGGAGGGGCGGTGGGGAGGAAGGAAAGGTGGGGGCAAAGTGGGGGGGAGAAAACCCCCATCCTGCCACAACACAGAGCCTCGGATTTGGCTCTGCTTTGATGCTAACGTTTCTGATTCTCCCTGGTTCGTTCTGAAGTTTGCCGGTGGGGTAGGGAGGAGGAGAGCTCGTGAGGGCTGAGTCTCCAGGCCACCAAGCTCTCCAAGCTCTAAGAAGCTGTAGATGAGGAACCCCGAGGGGACGCCGCTAATTTCCCTCCCCTCCCCCGAAATAAAGCGAATCATCTTAGGTGGGGCTGTTCCTAGGTTTGACTGGCTGAGGGTTTGTGTAGCTGGGACTCACTGTTCCTTTTTCCGCCAGGGCATTTCTTAGAAATGGAACTTTTCATAGGCCAAAGAACTCCATCCCCTCCAAAGGGTCAGGGACTTTCTGATGTGATGTAGGATCTTTTATTTTAAAAAGTTTCCAGTCATTGAACAACACCACAATGAATTCTGAGATGAAAAAAAAGCCAAAGAGTTCATAGGGGGAAAAAAACCCCAAGGGCATATTAAAATGCAAATCTGAGTTTTTATTAGTAGATTAAACAGACATCGAATCTAATAATTGCTTTCAAACTTTTAACATCCGTCATACTTTTAATTTCTATGCTTACCTTTGTCAACTTAAAGATGGAAACTGGGGCACAGTTAAGATAGTTTATTTGGGCCAAGGTTGAGGACTGTAGCCCAGGATCACCAGGGAGTTCTCCCAAGAACAAAGAAGAGGCAAGTTTTCAAAGAAAAGACTGAATTGGGGGAGGGGCCATGACAAAAGTTGTTTTTGAGGAATTCTCACAGGTTTATGGTAATCACATTGGTTATTTATTGATTGGCTACACACGGTTGAACTGTAGGGTATGAATCGTGGTGTCCTGACATGGCACTGTTCATTTAATTTATAACTAGTTGGTGCAACACTCAGTCTAATAAGCTGGTGGCTTCACCATGATTAGAGGTGACTACAATCTCATTTTAATGCCTCTCTGGGCCTATAATTTACAGGGGGTGTGTATTCCTCAGATAAAAAGTTCCTTTTCTTTCTTACCTTACCACAGTCTAGAAACAGTTTACAGATACGCCTGGGGTTGGCAGATAGCACTTTGAGCTGCGTTGATCCATTTCTCTCACCTCTTCTCTCTTTAGGAAAGTTCACACGTTCACTGAGTAAAGTTCATCAAGTATGTTGTAGGCCTGTCATATAGGTGAGGCCGACTTTCTCTGTCCCCAGGTGATTGGGTGACATCACAATCATGTGTTATCACCATTACATCATTGAATTGCAATAATCCTTTAACAAGCAGTAGAATGCGATGTTCACTGGAACAGCATTGAAAAGAGAAACAGTCCCGGGCCTGGTCTGGGGCAGACCCATTTTATGCATGATGTAATTCACAACTTCCTTCTGGGAAGAAACCCAGTGCTCCTGATGAAATGCCTAAGCCACTTTCTGGGGGCCATAATAGGATTAAGACTTGTTTGGGAAACCAGCACCCCTTACTCCCTCCCCCACCCGTCTAGCTCAGTCTCGTGGAACTTGAACCAGACATTCTTTTCTTTCTGTGTCTCCTCTAACAAGGACTATCTGCCACTCTCTGTTCCTATAAAATGACTTCTCCCAGAGTGAGAATCTTAGAAATGGACGCCCAGAGGCCTTTCCACAGAAGGCTGCAATATAGTTATGACACATGATCGTAACCGAAGAGGAGGGAGAAGATAATTTTGATGGGTTGATGGAGTTGGTAGGAGTGAGTGACCCGAGCAAGCTTCATAATATTTCTGAGTCTCGGTCTTCTCATCTTTGAAACGGAGACAATAATACCTCGGGAGGTTGGTTGTGAGAATAAACATTGAATAGAAAGGGTTTATTACCCATGGCCAGCACATGTTAGGGCCCCATAAATGGTCACCATTAAGATCATGACAACTGGCTTGGTGCCTGTGGCTCAATCGGCTAAGGCACCAGCCATGTACACCTAAGGTGGCGGGTTTGACTCCCCAGCCTGGGCCCGCCAAACAATAATGATGGCTGCAACCAAAAAGTGGCCAGGCGTTGTGGCGGGCGCCCGTGGTCCCAGCTACTTGGGAGGCGGAGGCAGGAGACTCGCTTGAGCCCAGGAGTTGGAGGTTGCTATGAGCTGTGATGCCATAGCACTCTACCCAGGGGGATAGCTTGAGGCTCTGTCTC
>CAUYQV010118451.1:0-12061 GCA_963574575.1 Galagoides demidoff
ACGGAGCCTCAAGCTATCCCCCTGGGTAGAGTGCCATGGCATCACAGCTCATAGCAACCTCCAACTCCTGGGCTCAAGCGAGTCTCCTGTCTCAGCCTCCCAAGTAGCTGGGACCACAGGTGCCCGCCACAACGCCTGGCCATTTTTTGGTTGCAGCCATCATTGTTGTTTGGCAGGCCCGGGCTGGGGATTCGAACCCGCCACCTGAGGTGTACATGGCTGGCGCCTTAGCCGATTGAGCCACAGGCACCGAGCCAATCTCACCTTACCTTAAATGATAAAAATAGTCTTAAGGTGAAGGGATGGAGTTGTATAATATAGGGAAATGAAAACCAGAAAAAAGCATGGGTTGCCATTTTAGTAGCAGATACAATTGGCTTTAAACCAACAAAGAGAAAGAAAGATAAGGAAGGGCACTACATATTTGTCAAGGGTAACACCCAACATGAAGAGATTTCGATAATTAATGTTTATGCACCCTACCAGAATGCTCCCCAATTCATAAAGCAGACCCTAATGGATATGAACAACTTGATATCTTCCTGCACTATAATAATTGGAGATTTTAACACCCCTTTGACAGTTTTGGATAGATCCTCCAAGAAGAAACTAAACAAAGAAGTATTAGACTTAAACCTGACCCTAGAACAAATGGACTTACAGACCTCTACAGAACATTTCATCCAATAAAACTGAATATATATTCTTCTCAGCAGCCCACAGATCATCATCCAAAGTTGATCATATCTTAGGACACAAGTCTGACCTCACCAAATTTAAAAGAATAGAAATTATTCCTGGTATCTTCTCAGACGACCATGGAATAAAAGTTGAACTCAACAGCAGCAGGAATCCTCATACTCAAACAAAGTCATGGAAACTAAATAATCTTAGGCTGAATTAAAGCTGTGTAAAAGATGAGATTAAGAAGGAAATAACCAAATTTTTGGAACAAAATGATAATGAAGACACAAATTATCAAAACCTGTGGGATACTGCAAAGGCAGTCCTTAGAGGGAAATTTATAGCATTGGAAGCCTTCATTAAGAAAACAGAAAGAAAGGAAGCCAACAGCTTAATGGATATCTCAAGCAACTGGAAAAGGAAGAACATTCCAACCCCAAACCCAGCAGAAGAAAAGAAATACCCCAAATTGGGGCACAATTAAATGAAACTGAAAACAAAAGAAACATTCAGAAGATTGATGAGACAAAAACTTGGTTTTATAATTTATTTTATTTTGTTTAAAGTTGTTTTTTTGAAAAGATTAAAAAAATTGATAAACCTTTGGCCAACCTAACCAGAAATAGAAAAATAAAATCTCTAATATCATCTATCAGAAATGATCAAGGAGAAGTAACAACAGACACTTCAGAAATTCAAAAAATCCTCAATGATTACCTCAAAAATCTCTATTCCCAGAAATTTGAAAATCTGAAGGTAATGGACCAATATCTGGAAGCACACCATCTTCCTAGACTCAACCAGAAAGAAGTAGAAATCTTGAATAGACCTATATCAATCACTGAACTAGTATCAACAATACAAAATCTTCCAAAAAAGCAAAGTCCAGGACCAGATGGCTTCACATCCGAATACTATCAAACCTTTCAAGGGGAACTAGTACCTATATTATACAATGTTTTCTAAAGCATAGAAAAAGAAGGAATACTTCCCAACACATTCTATGAAGCAAATATCACCCTGATCCCCAAACCAGGAAAGGATCCAATAAAGAAAGAAAATTATAGACCAATATCATTAATGAATATCAATGCAAAAATATTCAATAAGATCTTAGCAAACAGAATTCAACAACACATCAAACAAATTATACACCATGATCAAGCTGATTTTATTCCAGGGTTACAGGCTTGGTACAACATATGCAAAACTATAAATATAATACATCACATCAATAAAATAAAAAACAAAGACCATATGATTCTCTCAACTGATGCAGAAAAAGCCTTTGATAATAACCAGCATCCTTTCATGATCACAACACTTAAGAAAATAGGCATAGAAGGAACATTTCTTAAACCAATAGAGGCCACATACGGCGATCCCCCAGCCAATATTATTATTATTTTTTTTGAGACAGAGCCTCAAGCTATCCCCCTGGGTAGAGTGCCATGGCATCACAGCTCATAGCAACCTCCAACTCCTGGGCTCAAGCGAGTGTCCTGCCTCAGCCTCCCAAGTAGCTGGGACCACAGGTGCCCGCCACAACACCCGGCCATTTTTTGGTTGTAGCCATCATTGTTGTTTGGCGGGCCTGGGCTGGGGATTCAAACCCACCACCTTAGGTGTACGTGGCTGGCGCCTTAGCCGATTGAGCCACAGGTGCCGATCCACCAATATTATTTTGAATAGAGTAAAATTGAAAACATTTTCACTCAGATCAGGAACAAGGTAAGGATGCCCACTTTCTACATTGCTATTCAACATAGTAATGGAAGTCTTAGCCATTGCAATCAGGCAAGAGAAGGCGATCAAGCATAGCCAAATAGGGTCAGAGGAGATCAAACTCTTACTCTTCGCTGATGAAATGATCTTATACCTGGAAAATCCCAGACCCAATTTCAAAACTCTTAGAAGTTATCAAAGAACACAGCAGCATCTCCGGATACAAAATCAATACTTACAAATCAGTAGCTTTTATATATGCCAACAATAGTCAAGCTGAAAAAACAATCAAGGACTCTATTCCTTTTTCAATAGTGCCAAAGAAGATGAAATATCTGGGAATTTACCTAACAAAGGATGTGAAAGATCTCTATAAAGAGAACTATGAAACTCTAAGAAAAGAAATAGCTGAAGATGTTAACAAATGGAAAAGCATACCATGCTCATGGCTGCGAAGAGTCAACATTGTTAAAATGTCCATACTTCCCAAAGCAATCTACAGATTTAATGCAATCCCTATTAAAACACCATTGTCATTTTAAAGAACTGGAAAAAATACTACTTCATTTTATATGGAATCAGAAAAATCCCCAAATAGGAAATACATTACTCAGAAATAAGAATGAATCAGGAGGTATCATGTTACCAGACTTTAGGCTATACTATAAATCTAGTGATCAAACAGCATGGTATTGGCACAAAAACAGAGTGGTAGATTCATGGAACAGAATAGAAAACCAAGAGATGAACCCAGTTACTTATCATCATTTGATCTTTGACAAGCCTATCAAAAATATTTAGTGGGAGAAAGACTCCCTATTTAACAAATGGTGCTGGGTTACAAGTGTAGTCTTGAGAGCTCCTGTAACTCAGGGGTGTCCAACCTGGGGTTGAGTTCTTTTGCTCATCAGCTTTCATTAGTGTTTATGTGTTTAATGTGCAGCACAAGACAACTTTTATTCTTCCAATGTGTGGCAGAAAAGAAAAAAGTCTGGATGCTCCTGTGTGTGCATCCATTCACCCAGCTTCTCCTAGTCACATGACCATGAACATTTTTCAAAATGTTCTAAGAAATTAACACTGGTACAATACCATTACACAAACTATCAGCTTTATTTGGATTTCACCAGTCCCTGTCTCTGCCCGACTAATGTCCTTTTTCTATCTTAGGATCAAACCAGGATACTATACTGCATCTAGTCCTCTGAGCTGTAAGTGTCTTGGTTTTGCTTTTTTGACCTTGACAGCCTTGAAGAATACAGCTTAGGTTTTTATTTTTTATTTTTTAAATCTCTAAAAAATAGCTGGGCATTGTGGCAGGCACCTGTAGTCTCAGCAGCTACTTGGGAGGCTGCAGCAAGAGGACTGCTTGAGCCCAAGAGTTTGAGGTTGCTCACGCTTACGCCATGGCCCTCTACCAAGGGTGACAAAGTCAGACTCTGTCTCAAAAAAAAAAAAAGTTAAATCACTTATAAATGATGGTACTTAACACATATGGGGGCTGCTTTCTTTTCCTACAGCACCTGTGACTTCAAGGTTTCAATATTTTTAGTTTCTTAACTTTGGTCCCCAAGAATCATTTGCTATTCATTTTAACTTTTGCATTATCCTGAAGGCTTTTACTTTCAACTAGCATCTAGTTAAATTTATAACAGTACAGATTAGGTCAGCAAACTACTGCCCATAGTCCAAATCTGGCCTGCCATCTGATTTTGTAACTAGATTTTTATCTGGACAGTGCCACACCCATTCATTAATACTATTAGCTAAACTATCAGTTGGGTTTGAATCCTGCTTTTACCCTTAAGTGACCTCAGACAAAGTGCTTTATTTTTTTGAGCCTAAGGCTCCTCACCTATAAAATGGAACACTACCTTCTGTTTCGTGGGCTAAGTGAACATACATAAATAGCTGCCCAGTGTCTGGTGTATGGTAGGCTCTTAATAAATAGTCGCCATTATTACTATTATTTTTATTGACAACAAAACCATTTACTTATACTTCTATTTCACATTTCTGTATTTTCATGTTAATTTCTAAGTTTTCATCCACTACTGTTTTCAAGCCCAAACCACTACTTCTACTGATTATCCTTCTCTCTGTATTAAAGACTTGTTCAAGTTTATGTTATACCAACATAAAACTTAATGGCAGGATAAAGCCTGAACTATCAGTACAGTTACATCCCAAGGAAGCGAACATATGGAAATGATTCAAAATAATTACATTTTAGAACAGTCTGCACAGCTATGATTCCTTTTTATTGGAACTTAGTAAAAAACTTGGCAGTTCACACATTTGGAGAAGGATGGAGAAAGGGATGTGGAGAGAAAAGTGTCCACATGGGATGTGAGAAACACATATATACGTTCACTCAGAAAATAACTAAGAAAATGACGTGAAGGTTATGTTAACCAATTTGATGAAAATATCTCAAATTGTATATGAAAACATCACACTGTATGCCCTGATTGCATTATTGTCCACAGCTATGACTTAATAATAAAAAAAAGAGAAAACAATCTCCAGTTAACACACAGGGAGTCAATAATGCTGTTTCCCCCAAGAGAAGGATCAACAAAGCCATAAAGTTTCTTTTTATCTCTTTAAATTGGTATTTACAATATTTTTCCTAACTTACCTTTATAAACATAAACCTTCCATAGTGAATTACAGATCTAGTGAGGTCCTGCAGAACAAATGAAGTGACAGAGACCATCCAGTAGTTTATAAGACACAAATCAGACAGGACGTGTGCAGATTAAACGGATCAAAGTTATCTTTACGACCTGTCACTGTCTGGGCACATTCACAACAGTTCTGTCTACATTTTGTGAATGTGTGCACGTCTTAAGTTACACCTGCTCCTAAACATAAACGTGCCTAAGTAGAGTCTGTAATTCTGTGCTTCCAACTCCGATGTCATTATTAATACTAACAATTAGCTTGGCATCAGGTATGACAGCACTGACCCATTCTGTGGTCACTGCTAGTGACAGATGAAAAATCTCATATATAAATGCTCTTCCTTGTGCAGGTGAGCCAAATAGTCTCCTCAGGTTTCTATGAGTGTAATTTATTTGCATAATTTCTTTCCTCTCTCTTTTTTTTTTAATAGCAAAAGAAACAATGCATCTGTCTAAGTGCTTTGGTATGTGTGCCTGGTTAATATTTCCAGTTTCAATGCTTCCTGAAAGGAAGTAATTCAAAGTGTGTTATCTAAACAACTCCAATAGGTCTAATCCAGGAAACTATCAGGGTTGTACTTCTCGCTGTTCATCATAGTACTCAGAATTAATACTCCCTGGTTGAGAAATGTTTTAAAACAATGATATAAATTTTTACATGCACACACACGTTCTTTCCTCTGACGGTTCCGGCAACAGGATATCTTTTCTCTAACAGTAGTTCTAAAGATCAAACATGTAACAGAGGTTAAAATTCTAAGCCTTAAGTAAAAATCAGGATGGATCTGATTGATATCTAGATATATTACTATCTGATTGATATCTAATATATCAATATTTGATTAATGCCACACTCTGATGCTCCCAATTCAAATTTTGTAACTCCTTTGGGAAAATGAGAAAGAAAATACATTAATAGTTAAGACGAATGTTAACTGTGAGTGGTGGTATCGTCTCTCTTTTTCTTTTGTAAATAAATCAGGAAACAGGGCAAGAATGACAAGTCCACTGGCAATGATTTAATCTGTGACAGCAGAGCAGAGGGTTGCCAACTGGAAGTTTTTTGGAGGAGGTCTCAAAACCTCAGATGACAAAAAAAGCACTGAGCTGTCTTCAAACACTGAAATAATTAACCTCACCATTGTACCCAATTCATCATTCTGAATGGATCTTGAAAATAGAAGACATCTGACTCACCCGAAGGAAAACAGGCACTTTTCAAAAAGCAGAAAATAAAAATTGGCTACATCAAAATCCAATCTTCATTTTTAAAATTCCTTTTTACATCTGACGAAATTCAGGTTGCATGGTAACCGACAATTTCTGACCTCTCTGGAATAAGGCCAAGAACAAGGCCAAAAAGATGGGATGTCGCTTGTGTTTGGGATTATGGGAAAAGCCTGCAAGGTCCTTACTTTAATGTACTTAAGCCTATCTAATCAAAACTCTATCAAATGTGGCTACCAATTTTTAGTCTGTGGCAGAAGAGAAGTGGAAATTAAAACCAGAAATAGGGACTGTTAAGGTAGGTATTTTAATAAACACAAGAGGGGACAAACAAAAATATTAAGTATGAGACTATATATAAAACACCAAATCATCAGGGTTCAGGGTCTTTCCACATAAGGCAACGGTTGTGCCCATCTCAGAGGTGCTGAGGGCCTCCATAAAATATAGAACAGGAGGTGACATTTGCATTCTGTTCAAGCAACCTCTTTGAGGTGGCAGAAAAGTATACTGTAAGATATTGAAAAGAAATTACAGTCATCTGGGATAGAATCTTGTTAAAATTCACAGCTACCCCCCAAACTGGTGAGCGAGAATCACTCAAGCTCAACGGCTCCAGAGAGGGGGTAGGAAATGCTGGAACAAATGATCCCTAGTCATTGTGAAAAATCACAGGAAAAACTCCCTGATGTCATTATAAACTTAAAACATAAGGAGGAGATTCCGTTTCTGAATTACAGAGAGAGAAACTGTTTAATCCAGAAATGGTGGTTACAAATGAACTACACTCTGAAAAAACACATCAAGACAGCAAGAAAAAACTGCAAAAATACTGAATGTTTCAGTACTACTATTTTGTGTTACTTTCCAGGTCAATTACGGGATAGCCAATGTATGCAGAACAAAGTCTACTAATAAACTGTTTTTGCATTTTAAAAAGACAAACATGATCAGGAAGAGAGCAGAGGATAAACAATTATGACAACAGTAGAATCCCAGGCAGCCAAAAGCCACTCCATTAACGTATTTTCGAGGCCCTGCGGTTTGTTTTGTTAAAACGAATAAAGAAAGTAACATGCTGTGTTTTATTTGTTAACTACCATACCTGTGGCAGTAAGACACAGTCTAACTGGTCAGCAGAAGGGGAAGATCTTCACCTCCTCAGCACTTTTTCAGATGGCAACTTTACGAAGGGTAAACTAGTATGTTAAGATACAATACACGCAGGTAGCCTCAAATTTATGACTTGAGAAAACACTGGCTCATGTTTGGTAACCTGGAAGCCTTGGAAGAAATTCTAAGTTCAGTGTCAAGTTGCACTAACCATCTTAAACTTTACAATTCATGCTTACTGGCTCGGCGCCTGTGGCTCAATCGCCTAAGGCGCCAGCCACGTACACCTAAGGTGGCGGGTTCAAATCCCCAGCCCAAGTCCGCCAAACAACAATGATGGCTGTAACCAAACAATGGCCAGGTGTTGTGGCGGGCGCCTGTGGTCCCAGCTACTTGGGAGGCGGAGGCAGGAGACTCTCTTGAGCCCAGGAGTTGCAGGTTGCTATGAGCTGTGATGCCATGGCACTCTACCCAGGGGGGATAGCTTGAGGCTCCGTCTCAAAAAAAAAAAAAAATTATATGTTGTAGCTGAACGTTTATACAGCCTTCTTTTTTTTTTTTTTTTTTTTTAAGACCTAGTCTCATTCTAGGACCTGAGTGTAGTGCTGTGGCATCATAGCTTACAGCAACCTCAAACTCTTGGGCTTAAGCAATCCTCTTTTCTTAGCCTCCTGAGTGGCTGGGACTACAGGTTCCAGCCCTAGTGCCTGGCTGTTTTTAGTAGAGATAGGGTCTTGCTCTTGCTCAGGCTGGTCTTGAACTCCTTTGTTCAGGCAGTTTGCCCACTTTGGCTTCCCAGAGTCCTAGGCTTAGAGATGTGAGCCACCATGCCCTGCCTATACAACCTTCTAAACAGGAGATAGATACGTTCTTGGTTTCCAGTAATCCACCCCCGAACTTTTGAGGCATTGCTCAGTGGGTCTGAGACCTTGTTGCTCCCACCAGCTGGCTTCCTTTTGAAATTAACTTTCTTAGATAAGTCATCATAGATTTTCTCTCCCCCCCCCCCAATAATCCCTTGATGACTCATATACTTTAAAAGTCTTCTGTTGGTATCCAGACAGTATCAGCTCAACCAGTAGCATATTTGGAAAATATTTGGTATTTTTTAGAGGGCAAAGTTGAAGAAAGGATTTTTTTACTGAAATGTTTTGAGATAATTGTCAATGTACACACATTTATAAGAAATAATACAGCTCGATCCCATATTCCCCAAGTAGGTAATGTGTTACAAAGTGTATAGTACAATAACACTTACTATAACATACCAGGATGTTGACCTTGGTGCAGCCAAGATATAGAGTGTTCACATCACCCCAAGGATGCCTCATGTTGTCCTTTCGTAGCCATGCCCACTTCTTTCCCTTAACCCAACTACTAATCTCTTCTTCACCTTTTAGATTTCATCATCTCAAGGATAATACATAGAAGGCATCTTATAGTATGTAACTTTTTGGGATGAACTTCTTTCTTGCAGCATAGTTCTCTGGAGTCCATCCAGGTTGGTGCGTGCATCAAGTAGTTCTTCCCTTTCTGTTGCTGAGTAGTATTCCACAGTAGAGGTGTACCACAATTTGTTTAATCATTCACTTGCTGGAGGATATCTGGGATGCTTTGGGTTTTATGCTATTATACATAAAGCTTCTCTGAACACAAGTTTTTGTGTAAATGTGTTTTAATTTTTTTGGAATAAATGTCTGGGGGTACACTTGCTAGGTTGAATGGTAGTTATATGTTTAGTTTTTAAATAAACTGCTAAATTATTTTCAAGAGTGGTTGTACCTATTTTACATTCCCACCAGCAATTTATGAGTCATCCAGTTTCTCCAAATTTTTGTCAACATTTGGCCTTGTCAGTATTTTTCATTTTAGCCATTTGGATTAGGTGTGTAGTGATATGCTATTGTGGTTTTAATATGCGGTATCCCAATGGCTAATAATGTTGAACATCTTTTCATGTGCTAATTTGTCATGTGTATCTTCTTCAGTGAAGTATTTATTCATGTCTTTTGCCCATTTTAAATTGGATTTTTTATCATCAAGTTTTGAAAATTTGTTATATATTCTAGATATGAGAACTTTCTTTAATGTGTGGTTTGTAAATATATTTTCTAGTCTGTAGTTTGTCTTTTTATCCTTTTAACAGAGCCTTTTGAAGAACAAAAGTCTACTTAATTTTAACAAAATCCAACTTATAATTTTTCCTTCTATGGATTGTGCTTTTGGTGTCAAGCCTAAGAATCTCAGATCCCTGAGATTTTTCTCCTATGTTTTTTCCTTAAGGTTTGTGTAACTTTATATTTTACACTTAAACTCGTGATCCATTTTGAGTTAAATTTTGTAGGAAGTAGAAATTTAGGTCAAGGATCATTTGTTTTGCCTATGGACATCTAATTGCTCCACCACCATTTATTGAAAAGGCTATTCTTCTTGTGTTGAATTGCTTTTGAATCTTTGTCAGAAATGATTTGGACTTTTTTTTTTTTTTTTTGTTCTCTATTCTATTTCATTGACCTGTGTGTCTGTCCCTTTGCCAATATCACATAGTCTTAATTATTGTGGCTATGTAGTGTTTTGAAATTTGGTATACTGGTTCCTTCCTCTCACTTTATTCTTCTTCTGAATTATTTTAGCTATTCTAGTTACTTTATCATTTTGTATAAATTTTCAAGAATTGACATTTTTACTATGTTGTCTTCATATCCATGAACATGGTATGTCTGTCCATTTATTCAGATATACTATGCTTTATTTCACTTCTCTCACCATTTGATTTTATATTTTTAAGCACACAAGTCCTAGATGTGTTTTTTTAGATCTATATCTAAGCACTTAATTTTTTGAATGATTATAAATGTTATTACATTTCTAAATTTCAGCATCCTTGTGTTCATTACTAGTATGCAGAGATACTAATATATGGTATTTCTATGTTTTTTTTTATTAGAACCTTTATTTATTTACCTTACTGAACTCACATATTAGTTTTTATATTTTGTTTTTGATAGATCCTTGAGATTTTATACATAGACAGTCATGTTACGTGCAAATGGGGATGATTTCATGTCTTCCTTTCTGACCTGTATGCCTTTACTTCTTTTTCCTGCCTTATGATTCAGGCTGGACCTTCTAAGACTATGTTGAATTAGAGTGGCAAGAACAGACATCTTTGCCTTATTCTTAATCTGAGGAGGAAAGCAGTCAGTCTCTTCCCATTAAGTATAATGTTAGTTGTAGATCTTTTGTGGATGCTCTTAATCAAGTCGAGGATGTTCTTCTCTACTCTTAGTGTTTTTTTTTTTTTAATCATAAATGGATTTTGAGTTTGTCAAGGGCTTCCTCTGCATATATTAACATAATCATGTGATTATCTTCTCTTGATTGATTGATTGATTGATAATCCAGTCAGTCTCCTGATTTTTAATTATTGAGCCAGCCTAACATCCCTGTAATGAACTTCACTTGGTCATATTATATTATTAAATTGTATATTGCTAAGTTCTACCCCCCCTCGCTTTTTACATACACAGACACATACACATACACACATAAGACAATCTCACTCTCTTAGGCTAAAGTGCTGTGACCTACCTAGCTCATAGCAACCTCCATATCCTGGGTTTAGGTAATCCTCTTGCCTCAGCCTCCCAAGTAGCTGGGACTATAGCACACAACTTGACACCCAGCTATTTTTTTCTATTTTTAGTAAAGATGGAGTCTCGCTTTTGCTCAGGCTGGTCTCAAACTCTTGAGCTCAGGAGATCCTCCGGCCTCAGCCTATCAGAGTTCTAGGATTATAGACATGAGCCACTATACCTGGCCTACTGCCTAATTTTGTTTCTATATTCATAAGAGATATTTGTCTGTAGTTTTTTTTTTTTTAATTCTTTCTTGGAGGGGTTATTGTCTATCTGGTTTTAGTATCAGAATAATAATTACATCATTAAATGAATTGAGAATTATTTCTTCCTATTCTACTTTCTGGAAAAGATTGTGTAGAATTAGTGTTTGTTCGTTTTTAAGTGCCTGGTAGGATTTTCTAGTGAAGCCATTTAGACCTGGAAATTTCTCTTTTAGGAGTTTAAAATATGAATTTCCTTAATAGTTATCTATATCATCTTGCAGAAATTGTGATAGTTTGTGATTTTTGAAAAATTGGTCATTTTGTCTGTGTTGTCAGATTTACGTGTGAGGAGTTGTTTGTGGTATTGTCTTGTTATCCTTTCGATGTCTGGAGGGTCTATAGTACTACGTGTACATCCCTTTTCCTTCTTCATAGTGATAATCTGTAGCGTATCTTTTCTTCCTTTGTCAGTCTTGCTGGAGGTTTGTCAATCTTATTAATCTTAATTGTCTTAATCTTATTAATCTTTTAAAAAGCCAGCTTTTTGTTTCACCAATGTTTTCCTATCGTTTTTTGTTTTCAGTTTCATTGATTTCTGCTTCTTTCTATCTACTTTGGGTTTATATTGCTTTTCCTTTTCCAGGTTCTTTTTTTTTTTTTTTTGAGACGGAGCCTCAAGCTATCCCCCTGGGTAGAGTGCCATGGCATCACAGCTCATAGCAACCTCCAACTCCTGGGCTCAAGCGAGTCTCCTGCCTCCACCTCCCAAGTAGCTGGGACC